>OX451735.1:1404759538-1404912038 GCA_948472305.1 Vicia faba | reverse complement strand
AAAAACAACAACAACAACAACATCAACAACAACAAAAACGTCAAATAAACAACAACAACAACGTCAATAACAACAACTACGTCAAATAAACAACGACAACAACGTCAAATAAACAACAACAACTAAAACAACATCTAATAAACAATAACAACAACAACGTCAAATAAACAACAACAACTAAAACAACATCAAATAAACAACAACAACAACGTCAAATAAACAACAACAACAATAATAATAATGTCAAATAAACAACAACAACAACAACAACGTCAAATAAACAACAACAATAACAACGTTAACAACAACGTCAAATAAACAACAACAACGTCAAATAAATAACAACAACAACGTCAAATAAACAACAAAAACAACGACAACAACAACGTAAAATAAAGAACAACAACAACAACAACAATAACGTCAAATAAACAACAACGACAACGTCAAATGAATAACAACAACAACAAGGTCAAATAAACAACAATAATAACAACAACGTCAAATAAGCAACAACAATAACAACAATAACAATTACAACAACAACAAAACCAACGTCAAATAAACAACAACAACAACGTCAAATAAACAACAACAACAACAACAACATCAAATAAAAAACAACAACAATAACATCAACAACAACAAAAAATACAACTAAACAACAACAACAACAACGTCAATAACAACAACTACATCAAATAAACAACAACAACAACGTCAAATAAACAACAACAACAACAATGTAAACAACAACAACATCAAATAAACAACAACAACAACAACGTCAAATAAAAAACAACAACATCAAATAAAAAACAACAACAACAACAACATCAACAACAACAAAAACATCAAATAAACAACAACAACTACGTCAAATAAACAACAACAACAACAATGTCAAATAAACAACAACAACAACAATGTCAATAACAACAACGTCAAATAAAAAACAACAAAAACGTCAAATAAACAACAACAACTAAAACAACATCAAATAAACAACAACAACAACGTCAAATAAAAAACAACAACAACGTCAAATAAATAACAACAACTAAAACAACATCAAATAAACAACAACAACAACAACAACAACAACAACGTCAAATAAACAACAACAACGTCAAATAAAAACAACAACAACAAAAACATCAAATAAGCAACAACAATAACAACGTCAATAACAACAACTACGTCAAATAAACAACAACAACAACATCAAATAAACAACAACAACAACAATGTCAATAAAAACAACGTCAAATAAAAAACAACAACAACGTCAAATAAACAACAACAACAATGTCATATTAATTACAACAACAACAATGTCAAATAAACATCAACAACAACGTCAAATAAACAACAACAACAACGTCAAATGAATAACAACAACAACAACGTCAAATAAACAACAACAATAACAACAACGTCAAATAAGCAACAACAATAACAACAATAACAAATATAACAACAACAACAACAATGTCAAATAAACAACAACAACAACGTCAAATAAACAACAACAACAACGTCAAAAAATAGCAACAATAACAACAACGTCAAATAAGCAAAAACAACAACAACAACAACAACAACAAATACAACAACGTCAAATAAAAAACAGCAACAACGTCAAATAAACAACAACAACTAAAACAACATCAAGTAAACAACAACAACAACAACAACGTCAAATAACAAATAATAACGTCAAATAAAAAACAACAACAACAACAACATCAACAACAACAAAAACGTCAAATAAACAACAACAACAACGTCAATAACAACAACTACGTCAAATAAACAACGACAACAACGTCAAATAAACAACAACAACTAAAACAACATCTAATAAACAACAACAACAACAACGTCAAATAAACAACAACAACTAAAACAACATCAAATAAACAACAACAACAACGTCAAATAAACAACAGCAACAATAACAATAATGTCAAATAAACAACAACAACAACAACGTCAAATAAACAACAACAACAACAACAACGTCAAATAAATAACAACAACAACGTCAAATAAACAACAAAAACAACGACAACAACAACGTCAAATAAAGAACAACAACAACAACAACAATAACGTCAAATAAACAACAACGACAACGTCAAATGAATAACAACAACAACAAGGTCAAATAAACAACAATAATAACAACAACGTCAAATAAGCAACAACAATAACAACAATAACAATTACAACAACAACAACAACAACAACGTCAAATAAACAACAACAACAACGTCAAATAAACAACAACAACAACAACGTCAAATAAAAAACAACAACAACAACATCAACAACAACAAAAAAGTCAAATAAACAACAACAACAACAATAACAACGTCAATAACAACAACTACGTCAAATAAACAACAACAACAACAACGTCAAATAAACAACAACAACAATAATGTCAACAACAACAACATCAAATAAACAACAACAACAACAACAACGTCAAATAAAAAACAACCACATCAAATAAAAAACAACAACAACAACAACATCAACAACAACAAAAACATCAAATAAACAACAACAACTACGTCAAATAAACAACAACAATAACAATGTCAAATAAACAACAACAACAACATCAACAACAACAACAACGTCAAATAAACAACAACAACAACAACAACAACAACAACAATAACAACGTCAAATAAACAACAACAATAACGTCAAATACAACAACAAATACAACAACAACAACTTCAAATAACAACAACAAACTCAAATAAACAACAACAACAACAACGTCAAATAAACAACAACGTCAAATAAACAACAACAACAATAACAATAATGTCAAATAAACAACAACAACAACAACGCCAAATAAATAACAACAACAACAACAATGTCAAATAAACAACAACAACAACGTCCAATAAACAACAACAACAACGTCAACAACAACAACAACGTCAAATTAACAACAACAGAAACAACAACAACGACGTCAAATAAACAACAACAACTATGTCAACAACAACAATAACAACATCAAATAAACAACAACAATGTCAACAACAATGTCAACAACAATGTCAACAACAACAACAAAGTCAAATAAACAACAACAACAACGTCAAATAAACAACAACAACAACAACGTTAACAACAACGTCAAATAAACAACAACAACAACAACAACATCAAATAAAAAACAACAACAATAACATCAACAACAACAAAAAATACAACTAAACAACAACAACAACAACGTCAATAACAACAACTACATCAAATAAACAACAACAACAACGTCAAATAAACAACAACAACAACAATGTAAACAACAACAACATCAAATAAACAACAACAACAACGTCAAATAAAAAACAACAACGTCAAATAAAAAACAACAACAACAACAACATCAACAACAACAAAAACATCAAATAAACAACAACAACTACGTCAAATAAACAACAACAACAACAATGTCAAATAAACAACAACAACAACAATGTCAATAACAACAACGTCAAATAAAAAACAACAAAAACGTCAAATAAACAACAACAACTAAAACAACATCAAATAAACAACAACAACAACGTCAAATAAAAAACAACAACAACGTCAAATAAATAACAACAACTAAAACAACATCAAATAAACAACAACAACAACAACAACAACAACGTCAAATAAACAACAACAACGTCAAATAAAAACAACAACAACAAAAACATCAAATAAGCAACAACAATAACAACGTCAATAACAACAACTACGTCAAATAAACAACAACAACAACATCAAATAAACAACAACAACAACAATGTCAATAAAAACAACGTCAAATAAAAAACAACAACAACGTCAAATAAACAACAACAACAATGTCATATTAATTACAACAACAACAATGTCAAATAAACATCAACAACAACGTCAAATAAACAACAACAACAACGTCAAATGAATAACAACAACAACAACGTCAAATAAACAACAACAATAACAACAACGTCAAATAAGCAACAACAATAACAACAATAACAAATATAACAACAACAACAACAATGTCAAATAAACAACAACAACAACGTCAAATAAACAACAACAACAACGTCAAAAAATAGCAACAATAACAACAACGTCAAATAAGCAAAAACAACAACAACAACAACAACAACAAATACAACAACGTCAAATAAAAAACAGCAACAACGTCAAATAAACAACAACAACTAAAACAACATCAAGTAAACAACAACAACAACAACAACGTCAAATAACAAATAATAACGTCAAATAAAAAACAACAACAACAACAACATCAACAACAACAAAAACGTCAAATAAACAACAACAACAACGTCAATAACAACAACTACGTCAAATAAACAACGACAACAACGTCAAATAAACAACAACAACTAAAACAACATCTAATAAACAACAACAACAACAACGTCAAATAAACAACAACAACTAAAACAACATCAAATAAACAACAACAAAAACGTCAAATAAACAACAGCAACAATAACAATAATGTCAAATAAACAACAACAACAACAACGTCAAATAAACAACAACAACAACAACAACGTCAAATAAATAACAACAACAACGTCAAATAAACAACAAAAACAACGACAACAACAACGTCAAATAAAGAACAACAACAACAACAACAATAACGTCAAATAAACAACAACGACAACGTCAAATGAATAACAACAACAACAAGGTCAAATAAACAACAATAATAACAACAACGTCAAATAAGCAACAACAATAACAACAATAACAATTACAACAACAACAACAACAACAACGTCAAATAAACAACAACAACAACGTCAAATAAACAACAACAACAACAACGTCAAATAAAAAACAACAACAACAACATCAACAACAACAAAAAAGTCAAATAAACAACAACAACAACAATAACAACGTCAATAACAACAACTACGTCAAATAAACAACAACAACAACAACGTCAAATAAACAACAACAACAATAATGTCAACAACAACAACATCAAATAAACAACAACAACAACAACAACGTCAAATAAAAAACAACCACATCAAATAAAAAACAACAACAACAACAACATCAACAACAACAAAAACATCAAATAAACAACAACAACTACGTCAAATAAACAACAACAATAACAATGTCAAATAAACAACAACAACAACATCAACAACAACAACAACGTCAAATAAACAACAACAACAACAACAACAACAACAATAACAACGTCAAATAAACAACAACAATAACGTCAAATACAACAACAAATACAACAACAACAACTTCAAATAACAACAACAAACTCAAATAAACAACAACAACAACAACGTCAAATAAACAACAACGTCAAATAAACAACAACAACAATAACAATAATGTCAAATAAACAACAACAACAACAACGCCAAATAAATAACAACAACAACAACAATGTCAAATAAACAACAACAACAACGTCCAATAAACAACAACAACAACGTCAACAACAACAACAACATCAAATTAACAACAACAGAAACAACAACAACGACGTCAAATAAACAACAACAACTATGTCAACAACAACAATAACAACATCAAATAAACAACAACAATGTCAACAACAATGTCAACAACAATGTCAACAACAACAACAAAGTCAAATAAACAACAACAACAACGTCAAATAAACAACAACAACAACAACGTTAACAACAACGTCAAATAAACAACAACAACGTCAAATAAATAACAACAACAACGTCAAATAAACAACAAAAACAACGACAACAACAACTTCAAATAAAGAACAACAACAACAACAACAACGTCAAATGAATAACAACAACAACAAGGTCAAATAAACAACAATAATAACAACAACGTCAAATAAGCAACAACAATAACAACAATAACAATTACAACAACAACAACAACGTCAAATAAACAACAACAACAACTTCAAACAAACAACAACAACAACGTCAAATAAAAAACAACAACAATAACATCAACAATAACAAAAACGTCAAATAAACAACAACATCAACAACAACGTTAATAACAACAACTACGTCAAATAAACAACAACAACAACGTCAAATAAACAACAACAACAACAATGTCAACAACAACAACATCAAATAAACAACAACAACAACAACGTCAAATAAAAAACAACAACGTCAAATAAAAAACAACAACAACAAGAACATCAACAACAACAAAAACGTCAAATAAACATCAACAACAACGTCAATAACAACAACTACGTCAAACAAACAACAACAACAACGTCAAATAAACAACAACAACAAAAACAACAATGTCAATACCAACAACGTCAAATAAAAAACAACAAAAACATCAAATAAACAACAACAACTAAAACAACATCAAATAAACAACAACAACAACAACAACGTCAAATAAACAACAACAACTAAAACAACATCAAATAAACAACAACAACAACAACAACGTCAAATAAACAACAACAACAACGTCAACAACAACAACAACAATGTCAAATAAACAACAACAACAACAACGTCAAATAAACAACAACAACAACAACGTCAAATAAACAACAACAACAACAACGTTAAATAAACAACAAGAACAATAACGTCAAATAAACAACAACAACAACAACACCAGCAATAACAACAACAACAACAACGTCAAATAAATAACAAAAACAACAACAACAATGTCAACAACATTAACAACGTCAAATAAACAACAACAACAACGTCAAATAAACAACAAAACCAACATCAACAACAACAACAACAACGTTAAATAAACAACAACAACAACAATAACAACAACAATAATGTCAAGTAAACAACAACAACAACAACGTTAAATAAACAACAACAACAACAACAACAAATACAACAACAACAACAACGTCAAATAACAATAACAACGTCAAATAAACAACAACAACAACGTCAAATAAACAACAACGTCAAATAAACAACAACAACAACAACAAGGTCAAATAAACAACAACAACAACAACAACAACGTCAAATAAATAACAACAACAACAATGTCAAATAAACAACAACAACAACACCGTCAACAACGACAACAATGTCAAATAACAACAACAACAACAACGTCCAATAAACAACAACAACAACAACAATGTCAACAACAACAACAAAGTCAAATAAACAACAACAACAACGTCAAATAAACAACAACGTCAACAACAACAACAACAACGTCAAATAAACAACAACAACTATGTCAACAACAACAACAACAACATCAAATAAACAACAACAACAAATAAACAACAACGTCAAATAAACAACAATAACAACAAGAACAACAACATCAAATAAACAACAAAAACAACAACAATAATGTCAACAACATTAACAATGTCAAATAAACAACAACAACAACAACGTCAACAACAACAAAAACGTCAAATAAACAACAACAACAACAACAACAATAACAACGTCAAATCAACAACAACAACAACGTCAAATAAACAACAACAACAACGTCAAAGAAACAACAACAACAACAAATACAACAACAATAACAACTTCAAATAACAACAACAACGTCAAATAAACAACAACAACAACGTCAAATAAACAACAACAACAACGTCAAATAAACAACAACAACAACAATAATGTCAAATAAACAACAACAACAACAACGTCAAATAAATAACAACAACAACAACAATGTCAAATAAACAACAACAACAATGTCCAATAAACAACAACAACAACAACGTCAACAACAACAACAACAACGTCAAATAAACAACAACAAGAATGTCAAATAAACAACAACGGCAACAACAACAACAACAACGTCAAATAAACAACAACAACTATGTCAACAACAACAATAACAACATCAAATAAACAACAACAACAACAACAACAACGTCAACGATAACAACAAAGTCAAATAAACAACAACGACAACAACAACAACAACGTCAAATAAACAACAACAACAACAACGTTAACAACAACGTCAAATAAACAACAACAACAACGTCAAATAAATAACTACAACAACGTCAAATAAACAACAAAAACAACGACAACAACAACGAAAAATAAAGAGCAACAACAACAACAACAACAACAATAACGTCAAATAAACAACAACAACAACGTCAAATGAATAACAACAACAACAAGGTCAAATATACAACAATAATAACAACAACGTCAAATAAGCAACAATAATAACAACAATAACAATTACAACAACAACAACAACAATGTCAAATAAAAACCAACAACAATGTCAAATAAACAGCAACAACAACAACGTCAAATAAAAAACAACAACAACATCAACAACAACAAAAACGTCAAATAAACAACAACAACAACAACAACGTCAATAATAATAACTATGTCAAATAATCAACAACAACAACAACGTCAAATAAACAACAACAACAACAAAGTCAACAACAACGTCAAATAAAAAACAACAACAACAACGTCAAATAAACAACAACAACTAAAACAACATCAAATAAACAACAACAACAACAACAACAACGTCAAATAAACAACAACAACGTCAAATAAAAAACAACAACAACAACAACATCAACAATAACAAAAACGTCAAATAAGCAACAACAACAACAACAACAACGTCAATAACAACAACTACGTCAAATAAACAACAACAACAACAACGTCAAATAAACAATAACAACAACAATGTCAATAACAACAATGTCAAATAAAAAACAACAACAACTTCAAATAAACAACAACAAGAATGTCAAATAAACAACAACGGCAACAACAACAACAACAACAACAACAACATCAAATAAACAACAACAACTATGTCAACAACAACAATAACAACATCAAATAAACAACAACAACAACAACAACGTCAACAATAACAACAAAGTCAAATAAACAACAACGACAACAACAACAACAACGTCAAATAAACAACAACAACAACAACGTTAACAACGTCAAATAAACAACAACAACAACGTCAAATAAATAACTACAACAACGTCAAATAAACAACAAAAACAACGACAACAACAACGAAAAATAAAGAGCAACAACAACAACAACAATAACGTCAAATAAACAACAACAACAACGTCAAATGAATAACAACAACAACAAGGTCAAATAAACAACAATAATAACAACAACGTCAAATAAGCAACAATAATAACAACAATAACAATTACAACAACAACAACAACAATGTCAAATAAACAACAACAACAACGTCAAATAAACAGCAACAACAACAACGTCAAATAAAAAACAACAACAACATCAACAACAACAAAAACGTCAAATAAACAACAACAACAACAACAACGTCAATAATAACAACTATGTCAAATAATCAACAACAACAACAACGTCAAATAAACAACAACAACAACAATGTCAACAACAACGTCAAATAAAAAACAACAACAACGTCAAATAAACAACAACAACTAAAACAACATCAAATAAACAACAACAACAACAACAACGTCAAATAAAAAACAACAACAACAACAACATCAACAATAACAAAAACGTCAAATAAGCAACAACAACAACAACAACGTCAATAACAACAACTACGTCAAATAAACAACAACAACAACGTCAAATAAACAATAACAACAACAATGTCAATAACAACAATGTCAAATAAAAAACAACAACAACTTCAAATAAACAACAACAACTAAAACAGCATAAAATAAACAACAACAACAACAATGTCAAATAAACAACAACAACAACGTCAACAACAACGTCAAATAAGCAACAACAACAACAACGTCAAATAAATAACAACAACAACGTCAAATAAACAACAAAAACAACGACAACAACAACGTCAAATCAAGAACAACAACAACAACAACGTCAAATAAACAACAACAACAACAACGTCAAATAAATAACAACAACAACAACAATGTCAAATAAACAACAACAACAACACCGTCATAAACAACAACAATGTCAAATAAACAACAACAACAACGTCCAATAAACAACAACAACAACTACGTCAACAACAACAACAACAACGTCAAATTAACAATAACAACGTCAAATAAATAACAACAGAAACAACAACAACAACGTTAAATAAACATCAACAACTATGTCAACAACAACAATAACAACATCAAATAAACAACAACAACAACAATGTCAACAACAACAACAAAGTCAAATAAACAACAACAACAACAACAACAACAACAACGTCAAATAAACAACAACAACAACAACAACAACGTCAAATAAATAACAACAACAACGTCAAATAAACAACAAAAACAATGACAACAACAACGTAAAATAAAGAACAACAACAACAACAACAGTAACGTCAAATAAACAACAACAACAATGTCAAACGAATAACAACAACAACAAGGTCAAATAAACAACAATAATAACAACAACGTCAAATAAGCAACAACAATAACAACAATAACAATTACAACAACAACAACAACGTCAAATAAACAACAACAACAACGTCAAATAAACAACAACAACAACGTCAAATAAAAAACAACAACAACAACATCAACAACAACAAAAACGTCAAATAAACAACAACAACAACGTCAAATAAAAAACAACAACAACAACATCAACAACAACAAAAACGTCAAATAAACATCAACAACAACGTCAATCACAACAACTACGTCAAATAAACAACAACAACAACAACGTCAAATAAACAACAACAACAACGTCAAATAAAAAACAACAAAAACGTCAAATAAACAACAACAACTAAAACAACATCAAATAAACAACAACAACAACGTCAAATAAACAACAACAACTAAAACAACATCAAATAAACAACAACAACAACAACGTCAAATAAACAACAACAACAATGTCAACAACAACAACAATGTCAAATAAACAACAACAACAACGTCAAATAAACAACAACAACAACAAATACAACAACAATAACAACTTCAAATAACAACAACAACGTCAAATAAACAACAACAACAACGTCAAATAAACAACAACAACAACAACAATAATGTAAAATAAACAACAACAACAACAACAACAACGTCAAATAAATAACAACAACAACAACAATGTCAAATAAACAACAACAACAATGTCCAATAAACAACAACAACAACAACGTCAACAACAACAACAACAACGTCAAATAAACAACAACAACAATGTCAAATAAACAACAACAGCAACAACAACAACAACAACAACGTCAAATAAACAACAACAACAATGTCAAATAAACAACAACAGCAACAACAACAACAACGTCAAATAAACAACAACAAGTATGTCAACAACAACAATAACAACATCAAATAAACAATAACAACAACAACGTCAACAATAACAACAAAGTCAAATAAACAACAACGACAACAACAACAACAACGTCAAATAAACAACAACAACAACAACAATGTTAACAACAACGTCAAATAAACAACAACAACAACGTCAAATAAATAACAACAACAACGTCAAATAAACAACAAAAACAACGACAACAACAACGAAAAATAAAGAACAACAACAACAACAACAATAACGTCAAATGAACAACAACAACAACGTCAAATGAATAACAACAACAACAACAAGGTCAAATAAACAACAATAATAACAACAACGTCAAATAAGCAACAATAATAACAACAATAACAATTACAACAACAACAACAACAATGTCAAATAAACAACAACAACAACGTCAAATAAACAGCAACAACAACAACGTCAAATAAAAAACAACAACAACAACATCAACAACAACAAAAACGTCAAATAAACAACAACAACAACAACAACAACAACGTCAATAATAACAACTATGTCAAATAATCAACAACAACAACAACGTCAAATAAACAACAACAACAACAATGTCAACAACAACAACGTCAAATAAAAAACAACAACAACGTCAAATAAACAACAACAACTAAAACAACATCAAATAAACAACAACAACAACAACAACGTAAAATAAACAACAACAACGTCAAATAAAAAACAACAACAACAACAACATCAACAATAACAAAAACGTCAAATAAGCAACAACAACAACAACAATGTCAAATAAACAACAACAACAACGTCAAATAAACAGCAACAACAACAACGTCAAATAAACAATAACAACAACATCAACAACAACAAAAACGTCAAATAAACAACAACAACAACAACAACGTCAATAATAACAACTATGTCAAATTATCAACAACAACAACAACGTCAAATAAACAACAACAACAACAATGTCAACAACAACAACGTCAAATAAAAAACAACAACAACGTCAAATAAACAACAACAACTAAAACAACATCAAATAAACAACAACAACAACAACAACGTCAAATAAACAACAACAACGTCAAATAAAAAACAACAACAACAACAACATCAACAATAACAAAAACGTGAAATAAGCAACAACAACAACAACAACGTCAATAACAACAACTACGTCAAATAAACAACAACAACAACAACGTCAAATAAACAATAACAACAACAATGTCAATAACAACAATGTCAAATAAAAAACAACAACAACTTCAAATAAACAACAACAACTAAAACAGCATCAAATAAACAACGACAACAACAATGTCAAATAAACAACAACAACAACGTCAACAACAACGTCAAATAAGCAACAACAACAACAACGTCAAATAAATAACAACAACAACGTCAAATAAATAACAAAAACAACGACAACAACAACGTCAAATCAAGAACAACAACAACAACAACGTCAAATAAACAACAACAACAACAACGTCAAATAAATAACAACAACAACAACAATGTCAAATAAACAACAACAACAACAACAACACCGTCACAAACAACAACAATGTCAAATAAACAACAACAACAACGTCCAATAAACAACAACAACAACTACGTCAACAACAACAACAACAACGTCAAATTAACAACAACAACGTCAAATAAACAACAACAGAAACAACAACAACAACAGAAATAACAACAACAACGTTAAATAAACATCAACAACTATGTCAACAACAACAATAACAACATCAAATAAACAACAACAACAACAATGTCAACAACAACAACAAAGTCAAATAAACAACAACAACAACAACAACAACGTCAAATAAACAAGAACAACAACAACGTTAACAACAACGTCAAATAAACAACAACAACAACAACGTCAAATAAATAACAACAACAACGTCAAATAAACAACAAAAACAACGACAACAACAACGTAAAATAAAGAACAACAACAACAACAACAATAACGTCAAATAAACAACAACAACAACGTCAAACGAATAACAACAACAACAAGGTCAAATAAACAACAATAATAACAACAACGTCAAATAAGCAACAACAATAACAACAATAACAATTACAACAACAACAACGTCAAATAAACAACAACAACAACGTCAAATAAACAACAACAACAACGTCAAATAAAAAACAACAACAACAACATCAACAACAACAAAAACGTCAAATAAACAACAACAACAACGTCAAATAAAAAACAACAACAACAACATCAACAACAACAAAAACGTCAAATAAACAACAACAACAACAATAATAACGTCAAATAAACAACAACAACAACATCAACAACAACAACAACGTTAAATAAACAACAACAACAACAACAACAATAACAACAACAATAACGTCAAATAAACAACAACAACAACAACGTTATATAAACAACAACAACAACAACAACAACAACAAATACAACAACAACAACAACAACAACAACGTCCAATAACAACAACAACGTCAAATAAATAACAACAGCAACGTCAAATAAACAACAACGTCAAATAAACAACAACAACAACAACAACGTCAAATAAACAACAACAACAACAACGTCAAATAAATAACAACAACAACAATGTCAAATAAACAACAACAACAACACCGTCAACAACGACAACAATGTCAAATAACAACAACAACAACAACGTCCAATAAACAACAACAACATCGTCAACAACAACAACAACAAAGTCAAATAAACAACAACAACAACGTCAAATAAACAACAACGTCAACAACAACAACAACAACGTCAAATAAACAACAACAACTATGTCAACAAAAACAACAACAACATCAAATAAACAACAACAAGAACAACGTCAACAACAATAACAACGTCAAATAAACAACAATAACAACAACAACAACATCAACATCAAATAAACAACAAAAACAACAACAATAATGTCAACAACATTAACAATGTCAAATAAACAACAACAACAACGTCAACAACAACAACAACGTCAAATAAATAACAACAACAACAACAACAATAACAACGTCAAATAAACAACAACAACAACGTCAAATAAACAACAACAACAACGTCAAATAAACAACAAGAACAACAACAAATACAACAACAATAACAACTTCAAATAACAACAACATCGTCAAATAAACAAAAACAACGTCAAATAAACAACAACAACAACAATAATGTCAAATACACAATAACAACAACGTCAAATAAATAACAACAATAACAACAATGTCAAATAAACAACAACAACAACAATGTCCAATAAACAACAACAACAACAACGTCAACAACAACAACAACAACGTCAAATAAACAACAACAATAATGTCAAATAAACAACAACGGCAACAACAACAACAACGTCAAATAAACAACAACAACTATGTCAACAACAACAATAACAACATCAAATAAACAACAACAACTATGTCAACAACAACAATAACAACATCAAATAAACAACAACAACAACAACAACAACGTCAACAATAACAACAAAGTCAAATAAACAATAACAACAACAACAACAACAACGTCAAATAAACAACAACAACAACAACGTTAACAACAACGTTAACAACAACGTCAAATAAACAACAACAACAACAACAACGTCAAATAAATAACAACAACAACGTCAAATAAACAACAAAAACAATGACAACAACAACGTAAATTAAAGAACAACAACAACAACAACAACAATAATGTCAAATAAATAACAACAACAAGGTCAAATGAATAACAACAACAACAAGGTCAAATAAACAACAATAATAACAAGAACGTCAAATAAGCAACAATAATAACAACAATAACAATTACAACAACAACAACAACAACGTCAAATAAACAACAACAACAACAACGTCAAATAAACAGCAACAACAACAACGTCAAATAAAAAACAACAACAACAACATCAACAACAACAACACCGTCATAAACAACAACAATGTCAAATAAACAACAACAACAACGTCCAATAAACAACAACAACAACTACGTCAACAACAACAACAACAACGTCAAATTAACAATAACAACGTCAAATAAATAACAACAGAAACAACAACAACAACGTTAAATAAACATCAACAACTATGTCAACAACAACAATAACAACATCAAATAAACAACAACAACAACAATGTCAACAACAACAACAAAGTCAAATAAACAACAACAACAACAACAACAACAACAACGTCAAATAAACAACAACAACAACAACAACGTCAAATAAATAACAACAACAACGTCAAATAAACAACAAAAACAATGACAACAACAACGTAAAATAAAGAACAACAACAACAACAACAGTAACGTCAAATAAACAACAACAACAACGTCAAACGAATAACAACAACAACAAGGTCAAATAAACAACAATAATAACAACAACGTCAAATAAGCAACAACAATAACAACAATAACAATTACAACAACAACAACAACGTCAAATAAACAACAACAACAACGTCAAATAAACAACAACAACAACGTCAAATAAAAAACAACAACAACAACATCAACAACAACAAAAACGTCAAATAAACAACAACAACAACGTCAAATAAAAAACAACAACAACAACATCAACAACAACAAAAACGTCAAATAAACATCAACAACAACGTCAATCACAACAACTACGTCAAATAAACAACAACAACAACAACGTCAAATAAACAACAACAACAACGTCAAATAAAAAACAACAAAAACGTCAAATAAACAACAACAACTAAAACAACATCAAATAAACAACAACAACAACGTCAAATAAACAACAACAACTAAAACAACATCAAATAAACAACAACAACAACAACGTCAAATAAACAACAACAACAATGTCAACAACAACAACAACAATGTCAAATAAACAACAACAACAACGTCAAATAAACAACAACAACAACAAATACAACAACAATAACAACTTCAAATAACAACAACAACGTCAAATAAACAACAACAACAACGTCAAATAAACAACAACAACAACAACAATAATGTAAAATAAACAACAACAACAACAACAACAACGTCAAATAAATAACAACAACAACAACAATGTCAAATAAACAACAACAACAATGTCCAATAAACAACAACAACAACAACGTCAACAACAACAACAACAACGTCAAATAAACAACAACAACAATGTCAAATAAACAACAACAGCAACAACAACAACAACAACAACGTCAAATAAACAACAACAACAATGTCAAATAAACAACAACAGCAACAACAACAACAACAACGTCAAATAAACAACAACAAGTATGTCAACAACAACAATAACAACATCAAATAAACCACAACAACAACAACGTCAACAATAACAACAAAGTCAAATAAACAACAACGACAACAACAACAACAACGTCAAATAAACAACAACAACAACAACAATGTTAACAACAACGTCAAATAAACAACAACAACAACGTCAAATAAATAACAACAACAACGTCAAATAAACAACAAAAACAACGACAACAACAACGAAAAATAAAGAACAACAACAACAACAACAATAACGTCAAATAAACAACAACAACAACGTCAAATGAATAACAACAACAACAACAAGGTCAAATAAACAACAATAATAACAACAACGTCAAATAAGCAACAATAATAACAACAATAACAATTACAACAACAACAACAACAATGTCAAATAAACAACAACAACAACGTCAAATAAACAGCAACAACAACAACGTCAAATAAAAAACAACAACAACAACATCAACAACAACAAAAACGTCAAATAAACAACAACAACAACAACAACAACGTCAATAATAACAACTATGTCAAATAATCAACAACAACAACAACGTCAAATAAACAACAACAACAACAATGTCAACAACAACAACGTCAAATAAAAAACAACAACAACGTCAAATAAACAACAACAACTAAAACAACATCAAATAAACAACAACAACAACAACAACAACGTAAAATAAACAACAACAACGTCAAATAAAAAACAACAACAACAACAACATCAACAATAACAAAAACGTCAAATAAGCAACAACAACAACAACAATGTCAAATAAACAACAACAACAACGTCAAATAAACAGCAACAACAACAACGTCAAATAAACAATAACAACAACATCAACAACAACAAAAACGTCAAATAAACAACAACAACAACAACAACGTCAATAATAACAACTATGTCAAATTATCAACAACAACAACAACGTCAAATAAACAACAACAACAACAATGTCAACAACAACAACGTCAAATAAAAAACAACAACAACGTCAAATAAACAACAACAACTAAAACAACATCAAATAAACAACAACAACAACAACAACAACGTCAAATAAACAACAACAACGTCAAATAAAAAACAACAACAACAACAACATCAACAATAACAAAAACGTGAAATAAGCAACAACAACAACAACAACGTCAATAACAACAACTACGTCAAATAAACAACAACAACAACAACGTCAAATAAACAATAACAACAACAATGTCAATAACAACAATGTCAAATAAAAAACAACAACAACTTCAAATAAACAACAACAACTAAAACAGCATCAAATAAACAACGACAACAACAATGTCAAATAAACAACAACAACAACGTCAACAACAACGTCAAATAAGCAACAACAACAACAACGTCAAATAAATAACAACAACAACGTCAAATAAATAACAAAAACAACGACAACAACAACGTCAAATCAAGAACAACAACAACAACAACGTCAAATAAACAACAACAACAACAACGTCAAATAAATAACAACAACAACAACAATGTCAAATAAACAACAACAACAACAACAACAACACCGTCACAAACAACAACAATGTCAAATAAACAACAACAACAACGTCCAATAAACAACAACAACAACAACTACGTCAACAACAACAACAACAACGTCAAATTAACAATAACAACGTCAAATAAACAACAACAGAAACAACAACAACAACAGAAATAACAACAACAACGTTAAATAAACATCAACAACTATGTCAACAACAACAATAACAACATCAAATAAACAACAACAACAACAATGTCAACAACAACAACAAAGTCAAATAAACAACAACAACAACAACAACAACGTCAAATAAACAAGAACAACAACAACGTTAACAACAACGTCAAATAAACAACAACAACAACAACGTCAAATAAATAACAACAACAACGTCAAATAAACAACAAAAACAACGACAACAACAACGTAAAATAAAGAACAACAACAACAACAACAATAACGTCAAATAAACAACAACAACAACGTCAAACGAATAACAACAACAACAAGGTCAAATAAACAACAATAATAACAACAACGTCAAATAAGCAACAACAATAACAACAATAACAATTACAACAACAACAACGTCAAATAAACAACAACAACAACGTCAAATAAACAACAACAACAACGTCAAATAAAAAACAACAACAACAACATCAACAACAACAAAAACGTCAAATAAACAACAACAACAACGTCAAATAAAAAACAACAACAACAACATCAACAACAACAAAAACGTCAAATAAACAACAACAACAATAATAACGTCAAATAAACAACAACAACAACATCAACAACAACAACAACGTTAAATAAACAACAACAACAACAACAATAACAACAACAATAACGTCAAATAAACAACAACAACAACAACGTTATATAAACAACAACAACAACAACAACAACAAATACAACAACAACAACAACAACAACAACGTCCAATAACAACAACAACGTCAAATAAATAACAACAGCAACGTCAAATAAACAACAACGTCAAATAAACAACAACAACAACAACAACGTCAAATAAACAACAACAACAACAACGTCAAATAAATAACAACAACAACAATGTCAAATAAACAACAACAACAACACCGTCAACAACGACAACAATGTCAAATAACAACAACAACAACAACGTCCAATAAACAACAACAACATCGACAACAACAACAACAACAAAGTCAAATAAACAACAACAACAACGTCAAATAAACAACAACGTCAACAACAACAACAACAACGTCAAATAAACAACAACAACTATGTCAACAAAAACAACAACAACATCAAATAAACAACAACAACAACAACGTCAACAACAATAACAACGTCAAATAAACAACAATAACAACAACAACAACATCAACATCAAATAAACAACAAAAACAACAACAATAATGTCAACAACATTAACAATGTCAAATAAACAACAACAACAACGTCAACAACAACAACAACGTCAAATAAATAACAACAACAACAACAACAATAACAACGTCAAATAAACAACAACAACAACGTTAAATAAACAACAACAACGTCAAATAAACAACAAGAACAACAACAAATACAACAACAATAACAACTTCAAATAACAACAACATCGTCAAATAAACAAAAACAACGTCAAATAAACAACAACAACAACAATAATGTCAAATACACAATAACAACAACGTCAAATAAATAACAACAATAACAACAATGTCAAATAAACAACAACAACAACAATGTCCAATAAACAACAACAACAACAACGTCAACAACAACAACAACAACAACGTCAAATAAACAACAACAATAATGTCAAATAAACAACAACGGCAACAACAACAACAACGTCAAATAAACAACAACAACTATGTCAACAACAACAATAACAACATCAAATAAACAACAACAACTATGTCAACAACAACAATAACAACATCAAATAAACAACAACAACAACAACAACAACGTCAACAATAACAACAAAGTCAAATAAACAATAACAACAACAACAACAACAACGTCAAATAAACAACAACAACAACAACGTTAACAACAACGTTAACAACAACGTCAAATAAACAACAACAACAACAACAACGTCAAATAAATAACAACAACAACGTCAAATAAACAACAAAAACAATGACAACAACAACGTAAAATAAAGAACAACAACAACAACAACAACAATAATGTCAAATAAATAACAACAACAAGGTCAAATGAATAACAACAACAACAAGGTCAAATAAACAACAATAATAACAAGAACGTCAAATAAGCAACAATAATAACAACAATAACAATTACAACAACAACAACAACAACGTCAAATAAACAACAACAACAACGTCAAATAAACAGCAACAACAACAACGTCAAATAAAAAACAACAACAACAACATCAATAACAACAAAAACGTCAAATAAACAACAACAACAACAACAACAACGTCAATAACAACAACTACGTCAAATAAACAACAACAATAACAACGCCAAATAAACAACAACAACAATAATGTCAACAACAACAACGTCAAATAAAAAACAACAACAACGTCAAATAAACAACAACAACTAAAACAACATCAAATAAACAACAACAACAACAACGTCAAATAAACAACAACAACTAAAACAACATCAAATAAACAACAACAACAACAACGTCAAATAAACAACAACAACAACGTCAACAACAACAACAACAATGTCAAATAAACAACAACAACAACAACAACAACAACGTCAAATAAACAACAACAACAACAACGTCAAATTAACAACAACAATGTCAAATAAACAACAACAACAACGTCAAATAAACAACAACAACAACGTCAAATAAACAACAACAACAACACCAACAATAACAACAACAACAGCAACGTCAAATAAACAACAAAAACAACAACAACAATGTCAACAACATTAACAACGTCAAATAAACAACAACAACAACAACGTCAAATAAACAACAACAACAACAACATCAACAACAACAACGTTAAATAAATAACAACAACAACAACAACAATAACAACAACAATAACGTCAAATAAACAACAACAAAAACAACGTTAAATAAACAACAACAACAACAACAACAAATACAACAACAACAACAACAACGTCAAATAAAAAACAACAACAACAACAACAACGTCAAATAAAAAACAACAACAACAACATCAACAACAACAAAAACGTCAAATAAACAACAACAACAACAACAACGTCAATAACAACAACTATGTCAAATAATCAACAACAACAACAACGTCAAATAAACAACAACAACAACAATGTCAACAACAACAACGTCAAATAAAAAACAACAACAACGTCAAATAAACAACAACAACGAAAACAACTTCAAATAAACAACAACAACAACAACGTCAAATAAACAACAACAACGTCAAATAAAAAACAACAACAACAACATCAACAATAACAAAAACGTCAAATAAGAAACAACAACAACAACGTCAATAACTACAACTACGTCAAATAAACAACAACAACAACAACGCCAAATAAACAACAACAACAATAATGTCAATAACAACAACGTCAAATAAAAAACAACAACAACGTCAAATAAACAACAACAACTAAAACAACATCAAATAAACAACAACAACAACAACGTCAAATAAATAACAACAACAACGTCAAATAAACAACAAAAATAACGACAACAACAACGTCAAATCAAGAACAACAACAACAACGTCAAATAAACAACAACAACAACAACGTCAAATAAATAACAACAACAACAACAATGTCAAATAAACAACAACAACAACAACACCGTCAACAACAACAACAATGTCAAATAAACAACAACAACAACAACGTCCAATAAACAACAACAACAACTACGTCAACAACAACAACAACAACGTCAAATAAACAACAACAACGTCAAATAAACAACAAAAACAAGAACAACAACGTTAAATAAACATCAACAACTATGTCAACAACAACAATAACAACATCAAATAAACAACAACAACAACAATGTCAACAACAACAACAAAGTCAAATAAACAACAACAACAACAACAACAACGTCACATAAACAACAACAACAACGTTAACAACAACGTCAAATAAACAACAACAACAACGTCAAATAAATAACAACAACAACGTCAAATAAACAACAAAAACAACGACAACAACAACGTAAAATAAAGAACAACAACAACAACAACAATAACGTCAAATAAACAACAACAACAACGTCAAACGAATAACAACAACAACAAGGTCAAATAAACAACAATAATAACAACAATGTCAAATAAGCAACAACAATAACAACAATAATAATTACAACAACAACAACAACGTCAAATAAACAACAACAACAACAACGTCAAATAAACAACAACAAGAACGTCAAATAAAAAACCACAACAACATCAACAACAACAAAAACGTCAAATAAACAACAACAACAACAATGTCAATAACAACAACTACGTCAAATAAACAACAACAACAACAACGTCAAATAAACAACAACAACAACAATGTCAACAACAACAACATCAAATAAACAACAACAACAACAACGTCAAATAAAAAACAACAACATCAAATAAAAAACAACTACGTCAAATAAACAACAACAACAACAACGTCAAATAAACAACAACAACAACAACAACGTCAAATAAAAAACAACAAAAACGTCAAATAAACAACAACAACTAAAACAACATCAAATAAACAACAACAACAACGTCAAATAAACAACAACAACTAAAACAACATCAAATAAACAACAACAACAACAACGTCAAATAAACAACAACAACAACGTCAACAACAACAACAACAATGTCAAATAAACAACAACAACAACAACGTCAAATTAACAACAACAACAACCACAACGTCAAATAAACAACAACAACAACAACGTCAAATAAACAACAACAACAACGTCAAATAAACAACAACAACAACACCAACAACAACAACAACAACAACAACAACGTCAAATAAACAACAAAAACAACAACAACAATGTCAACAACATTAACAACGTAAATAAACAACAACAACAACAACGTCAAATAAACAACAACAACAACATCAACAACAACAACAACGTTAAATAAACAACAACAACAACAACAATAACAACAACAATAACATCAAATAAACAACAACAACAACGTTAAATAAACAACAACAACAACAACAACAACAAATACAACAACAACAACAACAACGTCAAATAACAACAACAACGTCAAATAAACAACAACGTTAAATAAACAACAACAACAACAACGTCAAATAAACAACAACAACAACAACGTCAAATAAATAACAACAACAACAATGTCAAATAAACAACAACAACAACACCGTCAACAACGACAACAATGTCAAATAACAACAACAACAACATCCAATAAACAACAACAACAACGTCAACAACAACAACAACAACGTCAAATAAACAACAACGTCAACAATAACAACAACAACGTGAAATAAACAACAACAACGTTGTCAACAAAAACAACAACAACATTAAATAAACAACAACAACAACAACAACGTCAAAAACAATAACAACGTCAAATAAACAACAATAACAACAACAACAACAACAACATCAAATAAACAACAAAAACAACAACAACAATGTCAACAACATTAACAATGTCAAATAAACAACAACAACAACAACGTCAACAACAACAACAACGTAAATTAAAAAACAACAACAACAACAACAACAATTACAACGTCAAATAAACAACAACAACAACGTCAAATAAACAACAACAACAACTTCAAATAAACAACAACAACAACAATGTCAAATAAACAACAACAACAATGTCCAATAAACAACAACAACAACAACGTCAACAACAACAACAACAACGTCAAATAAACAACAACAACAATGTCAAATAAACAACAACGGCAACAACAACAACAACGTCAAATAAACAACAACAACTATGTCAACAACAACAATAACAACATCAAATAAACAACAACAACTATGTCAACAACAACAATAACAACATCAAATAAACAACAACAACAACAACGTCAACAATAACAACAAAGTCAAATAAACAACAACAACAACAACAACGTCAAATAAACAACAACAACAACAACGTTAACAACAACGTCAAATAAACAACAACAACAACGTCAAATAAATAACAACAACAACGTCAAATAAACAACAAAAACAACGACAACAACAATGTCAAATAAACAACAACAGCAACAACAACAACAACAACAACGTCAAATAAACAACAACAACAATGTCAAATAAACAACAACAGCAACAACAACAACAACAACGTCAAATAAACAACAACAAGTATGTCAACAACAACAATAACAACATCAAATAAACAACAACAACAACAACAACAACGTCAACAATAACAACAAAGTCAAATAAACAACAACGACAACAACAACAACAACGTCAAATAAACAACAACAACAACAATGTTAACAACAACGTCAAATAAACAACAACAACAACAACAACGTCAAATAAATAACAACAACAACGTCAAATAAACAACAAAAACAACGACAACAACAACGAAAAATAAAGAACAACAACAACAACAACAATAACGTCAAATAAACAACAACAACAACGTCAAATGAATAACAACAACAACAACAAGGTCAAAAAAACAACAATAATAACAACAACGTCAAATAAGCAACAATAATAACAACAATAACAATTACAACAACAACAACAACAATGTCAAATAAACAACAACAACAACGTCAAATAAACAGCAACAACAACAACGTCAAATAAAAAACAACAACAACAACATCAACAACAACAAAAACGTCAAATAAACAACAACAACAACAACAACAACAACGTCAATAATAACAACTATGTCAAATAATCAACAACAACAACAACGTCAAATAAACAACAACAACAACAATGTCAACAACAACAACGTCAAATAAAAAACAACAACAACGTCAAATAAACAACAACAACTAAAACAACATCAAATAAACAACAACAACAACAACAACAACGTAAAATAAACAACAACAACGTCAAATAAAAAACAACAACAATAACAAAAACGTCAAATAAGCAACAACAACAACAACAATGTCAAATAAACAACAACAACAACGTCAAATAAACAGCAACAACAACAACGTCAAATAAACAATAACAACAACATCAACAACAACAAAAACGTCAAATAAACAACAACAACAACAACGTCAATAACAACAACTATGTCAAATAATCAACAACAACAACAACGTCAAATAAACAACAACAACAACAATGTCAACAACAACAACGTCAAATAAAAAACAACAACAACGTCAAATAAACAACAACAACGAAAACAACTTCAAATAAACAACAACAACAACAACAACGTCAAATAAACAACAACAACGTCAAATAAAAAACAACAACAACAACATCAACAATAACAAAAACGTCAAATAAGCAACAACAACAACAACGTCAATAACTACAACTACGTCAAATAAACAACAACAACAACAACGCCAAATAAACAACAACAACAATAATGTCAATAACAACAACGTCAAATAAAAAACAACAACAACGTCAAATAAACAACAACAACTAAAACAACATCAAATAAACAACAACAACAACAACGTCAAATAAATAACAACAACAACGTCAAATAAACAACAAAAATAACGACAACAACAACGTCAAATCAAGAACAACAACAACAACGTCAAATAAACAACAACAACAACAACGTCAAATAAATAACAACAACAACAACAATGTCAAATAAACAACAACAACAACAACACCGTCAACAACAACAACAATGTCAAATAAACAACAACAACAACAACGTCCAATAAACAACAACAACAACTACGTCAACAACAACAACAACAACGTCAAATAAACAACAACAACGTCAAATAAACAACAAAAACAAGAACAACAACGTTAAATAAACATCAACAACTATGTCAACAACAACAATAACAACATCAAATAAACAACAACAACAACAATGTCAACAACAACAACAAAGTCAAATAAACAACAACAACAACAACAACAACGTCACATAAACAACAACAACAACGTTAACAACAACGTCAAATAAACAACAACAACAACGTCAAATAAATAACAACAACAACGTCAAATAAACAACAAAAACAACGACAACAACAACGTAAAATAAAGAACAACAACAACAACAACAATAACGTCAAATAAACAACAACAACAACGTCAAACGAATAACAACAACAACAAGGTCAAATAAACAACAATAATAACAACAACGTCAAATAAGCAACAACAATAACAACAATAATAATTACAACAACAACAACAACGTCAAATAAACAACAACAACAACAACGTCAAATAAACAACAACAAGAACGTCAAATAAAAAACCACAACAACATCAACAACAACAAAAACGTCAAATAAACAACAACAACAACAATGTCAATAACAACAACTACGTCAAATAAACAACAACAACAACAACGTCAAATAAACAACAACAACAACAATGTCAACAACAACAACATCAAATAAACAACAACAACAACAACAACGTCAAATAAAAAACAACAACATCAAATAAAAAACAACTACGTCAAATAAACAACAACAACAACAACGTCAAATAAACAACAACAACAACAACAACAACGTCAAATAAAAAACAACAAAAACGTCAAATAAACAACAACAACTAAAACAACATCAAATAAACAACAACAACAACGTCAAATAAACAACAACAACTAAAACAACATCAAATAAACAACAACAACAACAACGTCAAATAAACAACAACAACAACGTCAACAACAACAACAACAATGTCAAATAAACAACAACAACAACAACGTCAAATTAACAACAACAACAACCACAACGTCAAATAAACAACAACAACAACAACAACGTCAAATAAACAACAACAACAACGTCAAATAAACAACAACAACAACACCAACAACAACAACAACAACAACAACAACGTCAAATAAACAACAAAAACAACAACAACAATGTCAACAACATTAACAACGTAAATAAACAACAACAACAACAACGTCAAATAAACAACAACAACAACATCAACAACAACAACAACGTTAAATAAACAACAACAACAACAACAATAACAACAACAATAACATCAAATAAACAACAACAACAACGTTAAATAAACAACAACAACAACAACAACAACAACAAATACAACAACAACAACAACAACGTCAAATAACAACAACAACGTCAAATAAACAACAACGTTAAATAAACAACAACAACAACAACAACGTCAAATAAACAACAACAACAACAACGTCAAATAAATAACAACAACAACAATGTCAAATAAACAACAACAACAACACCGTCAACAACGACAACAATGTCAAATAACAACAACAACAACATCCAATAAACAACAACAACAACGTCAACAACAACAACAACAACGTCAAATAAACAACAACGTCAACAATAACAACAACAACGTGAAATAAACAACAACAACGTTGTCAACAAAAACAACAACAACATTAAATAAACAACAACAACAACAACAACAACGTCAAAAACAATAACAACGTCAAATAAACAACAATAACAACAACAACAACAACAACATCAAATAAACAACAAAAACAACAACAACAATGTCAACAACATTAACAATGTCAAATAAACAACAACAACAACAACGTCAACAACAACAACAACGTAAATTAAAAAACAACAACAACAACAACAACAATTACAACGTCAAATAAACAACAACAACAACGTCAAATAAACAACAACAACAACTTCAAATAAACAACAACAACAACAATGTCAAATAAACAACAACAACAATGTCCAATAAACAACAACAACAACAACAACGTCAACAACAACAACAACAACATCAAATAAACAACAACAACAATGTCAAATAAACAACAACGGCAACAACAACAACAACGTCAAATAAACAACAACAACTATGTCAACAACAACAATAACAACATCAAATAAACAACAACAACTATGTCAACAACAACAATAACAACATCAAATAAACAACAACAACAACAACGTCAACAATAACAACAAAGTCAAATAAACAACAACAATAACAACAACGTCAAATAAACAACAACAACAACAACGTTAACAACAACGTCAAATAAATAACAACAACAACGTCAAATAAATAACAACAACAACGTCAAATAAACAACAAAAACAACGACAACAACAATGTCAAATAAACAACAACAGCAACAACAACAACAACAACGTCAAATAAACAACAACAACAATGTCAAATAAACAACAACAGCAACAACAACAACAACAACGTCAAATAAACAACAACAAGTATGTCAACAACAACAATAACAACATCAAATAAACAACAACAACAACAACAACGTCAACAATAACAACAAAGTCAAATAAACAACAACGACAACAACAACAACAACGTCAAATAAACAACAACAACAACAATGTTAACAACAACGTCAAATAAACAACAACAACAACAACAACGTCAAATAAATAACAACAACAACGTCAAATAAACAACAAAAACAACGACAACAACAACGAAAAATAAAGAACAACAACAACAACAACAATAACGTCAAATAAACAACAACAACAACGTCAAATGAATAACAACAACAACAACAAGGTCAAAAAAACAACAATAATAACAACAACGTCAAATAAGCAACAATAATAACAACAATAACAATTACAACAACAACAACAACAATGTCAAATAAACAACAACAACAACGTCAAATAAACAGCAACAACAACAACGTCAAATAAAAAACAACAACAACAACATCAACAACAACAAAAACGTCAAATAAACAACAACAACAACAACAACGTCAATAATAACAACTATGTCAAATAATCAACAACAACAACAACGTCAAATAAACAACAACAACAACAATGTCAACAACAACAACGTCAAATAAAAAACAACAACAACGTCAAATAAACAACAACAACTAAAACAACATCAAATAAACAACAACAACAACAACAACAACGTAAAATAAACAACAACAACAACGTCAAATAAAAAACAACAACAATAACAAAAACGTCAAATAAGCAACAACAACAACAACAATGTCAAATAAACAACAACAACAACGTCAAATAAACAGCAACAACAACAACGTCAAATAAACAATAACAACAACATCAACAACAACAAAAACGTCAAATAAACAACAACAACAACAACAACGTCAATAATAACAACTATGTCAAATAATCAACAACAACAACAACGTCAAATAAACAACAACAACAACAATGTCAACAACAACAACGTCAAATAAAAAACAACAACAACGTCAAATAAACAACAACAACTAAAACAACATCAAATAAACAACAACAACAACAACAACGTCAAATAAACAACAACAACGTCAAATAAAAAACAACAACAACAACAACATCAACAATAACAAAAACGTGAAATAAGCAACAACAACAACAACAACGTCAATAACAACAACTACGTCAAATAAACAACAACAACAACAACGTCAAATAAACAATAACAACAACAATGTCAATAACAACAATGTCAAATAAAAAACAACAACAACTTCAAATAAACAACAACAACTAAAACAGCATCAAATAAACAACAACAACAATGTCAAATAAACAACAACAACAACGTCAACAACAACGTCAAATAAGCAACAACAACAACAACGTCAAATAAATAACAACAACAACGTCAAATAAATAACAAAAACAACGACAACAACAACGTCAAATCAAGAACAACAACAACAACAACGTCAAATAAACAACAACAACAACAACGTCAAATAAATAACAACAACAACAACAACACCGTCACAAACAACAACAATGTCAAATAAACAACAACAACAACGTCCAATAAACAACAACAACAACTACGTCAACAACAACAACAACAACGTCAAATTAACAACAACAACGTCAAATAAACAACAATAGAAACAACAACAACTGAAATAACAACAACAACGTTAAATAAACATCAACAACTATGTCAACAACAACAATAACAACATCAAATAAACAACAACAACAACAATGTCAACAACAACAACAAAGTCAAATAAACAACAACAACAACAACAACAACGTCAAATAAACAAGAACAACAACAACGTTAACAACAACGTCAAATAAACAACAACAACAACAACGTCAAATAAATAACAACAACAACGTCAAATAAACAACAAAAACAACGACAACAACAACGTAAAATAAAGAACAACAACAACAACAACAATAACGTCAAATAAACAACAACAACAACGTCAAACGAATAACAACAACAACAAGGTCAAATAAACAACAATAATAACAACAACGTCAAATAAGCAACAACAATAACAACAATAACAATTACAACAACAACAACGTCAAATAAACAACAACAACAACGTCAAATAAACAACAACAACAACGTCAAATAAAAAACAACAACAACAACATCAACAACAACAAAAACGTCAAATAAACAACAACAACAACGTCAAATAAAAAACAACAACAACAACATCAACAACAACAAAAACGTCAAATAAACAACAACAACAATAATAACGTCAAATAAACAACAACAACAACATCAACAACAACAACGTTAAATAAACAACAACAACAACAACAATAACAATAACAATAACGTCAAATAAACAACAACAACAACAACGTTATATAAACAACAACAACAACAACAACAACAAATACAACAACAACAACAACAACAACAACAACAACATCCAATAACAACAACAACGTCAAATAAATAACAACAGCAACGTCAAATAAACAACAACGTCAAATAAACAACAACAACAACAACAACGTCAAATAAACAACAACAACAACAACGTCAAATAAATAACAACAACAACAATGTCAAATAAACAACAACAACAACACCGTCAACAATGACAACAATGTCAAATAACAACAACAACAACAACGTCCAATAAACAACAACAACATCGTCAACAACAACAACAACAAAGTCAAATAAACAACAACAACAACGTCAAATAAACAACAACGTCAACAACAACAACAACAACGTCAAATAAACAACAACAACTATGTCAACAAAAACAACAACAACATCAAATAAACAACAACAACAACAACGTCAACAACAATAACAACGTCAAATAAACAACAATAACAACAACAACAACATCAACATCAAATAAACAACAAAAACAACAACAATAATGTCAACAACATTAACAATGTCAAATAAACAACAACAACAACGTCAACAACAACAACAACGTCAAATAAATAACAACAACAACAACAACAATAACAACGTCAAATAAACAACAACAACAACGTCAAATAAACAACAACAACAACGCAAATAAACAACAAGAACAACAACAAATACAACAACAATAACAACTTCAAATAACAACAACATCGTCAAATAAACAACAACAACGTCAAATAAACAACAACAACAACAATAATGTCAAATACACAATAACAACAACGTCAAATAAATAACAATAATAACAACAATGTCAAATAAACAACAACAACAACAATGTCCAATAAACAACAACAACAACAATGTCAACAACAACAACAACAACAACGTCAAATAAACAACAACAATAATGTCAAATAAACAACAACGGCAACAACAACAACAACGTCAAATAAACAACAACAACTATGTCAACAACAACAACAACGTCAACAATAACAACAAAGTCAAATAAACAATAACAACAACAACAACAACAATGTCAAATAAACAACAACAACAACGTCAAATAAACAGCAACAACAACAACGTCAAATAAACAATAACAACAACATCAACAACAACAAAAACGTCAAATAAACAACAACAACAACAACAACGTCAATAATAACAACTATGTCAAATAATCAACAACAACAACAACGTCAAATAAACAACAACAACAACAATGTCAACAACAACAACGTCAAATAAAAAACAACAACAACGTCAAATAAACAACAACAACTAAAACAACATCAAATAAACAACAACAACAACAACAACGTCAAATAAACAACAACAACGTCAAATAAAAAACAACAACAACAACAACATCAACAATAACAAAAATGTGAAATAAGCAACAACAACAACAACAACGTCAATAACAACAACTACGTCAAATAAACAACAACAACAACAACGTCAAATAAACAATAACAACAACAATGTCAATAACAACAATGTCAAATAAAAAACAACAACAACTTCAAATAAACAACAACAACTAAAACAGCATCAAATAAACAACAACAACAATGTCAAATAAACAACAACAACAACGTCAACAACAACGTCAAATAAGCAACAACAACAACAACGTCAAATAAATAACAACAACAACGTCAAATAAATAACAAAAACAACGACAACAACAACGTCAAATCAAGAACAACAACAACAACAACGTCAAATAAACAACAACAACAACAACGTCAAATAAATAACAACAACAACAACAATGTCAAATAAACAACAACAACAACAACAACACCGTCACAAACAACAACAATGTCAAATAAACAACAACAACAACGTCCAATAAACAACAACAACAACTACGTCAACAACAATAACAACAACGTCAAATTAACAACAACAACGTCAAATAAACAATAACAGAAACAACAACAACAACAACAGAAATAACAATAACAACGTTAAATAAACATCAACAACTATGTCAACAACAACAATAACAACATCAAATAAACAACAACAACAACAATGTAAACAACAACAACAAAGTCAAATAAACAACAACAACAACAACAACGTCAAATAAACAAGAACAACAACAACGTTAACAACAACGTCAAATAAACAACAACAACAACAACGTCAAATAAATAACAACAACAACGTCAAATAAACAACAAAAACAACGACAACAACAACGTAAAATAAAGAACAACAACAACAACAACAATAACGTCAAATAAACAACAACAACAACGTCAAACGAATAACAACAACAACAAGGTCAAATAAACAACAATAATAACAACAACGTCAAATAAGCAACAATAATAACAACAATAACAATTACAACAACAACAACGTCAAATAAACAACAACAACAACGTCAAATAAACAACAACAACAACGTCAAATAAAAAACAACAACAACAACATCAACAACAACAAAAACGTCAAATAAACAACAACAACAACGTCAAATAAAAAACAACAACAACAACAACAACATCAACAACAACAAAAACGTCAAATAAACAACAACAACAATAATAACGTCAAATAAACAACAACAACAACAACATCAACAACAACAACAACGTTAAATAAACAACAACAACAACAACAATAACAACAACAATAACGTCAAATAAACAACAACAACAACAACAACGTTATATAAACAACAACAACAACAACAACAACAACAAATACAACAACAACAACAACAACAACAACAACAACAACAACAACGTCAAATAACAACAACAACGTCAAATAAATAACAACAGCATCGTCAAATAAACAACAACGTCAAATAAACAACAACAACAACAACAACGTCAAATAAACAACAACAACAACAACGTCAAATAAATAACAACAACAACAATGTCAAATAAACAACAACAACAACACCGTCAACAACGACAACAATGTCAAATAACAACAACAACAACAACGTCCAATAAACAACAACAACATCGTCAACAACAACAACAACAAAGTCAAATAAACAACAACAACAACGTCAAATAAACAACAACGTCAACAACAACAACAACAACGTCAAATAAACAACAACAACTATGTCAACAAAAACAACAACAACATCAAATAAACAACAACAACAACAACGTCAACAACAATAACAACGTCAAATAAACAACAATAACAACAACAACATCAACATCAAATAAACAACAAAAACAACAACAATAATGTCAACAACATTAACAATGTCAAATAAACAACAACAACAACGTCAACAACAACAACAACGTCAAATAAATAACAACAACAACAACAACAACAATAACAACGTCAAATAAACAACAACAACAACGTCAAATAAACAACAACAACAACGTCAAATAAACAACAAGAACAACAACAAATACAACAACAATAACAACTTCAAATAACAACAACATCGTCAAATAAACAACAACAACGTCAAATAAACAACAACAACAACAATAATGTCAAATACACAATTACAACGACGTCAAATAAATAACAACAATAACAACAATGTCAAATAAACAACAACAACAATGTCCAATAAACAACAACAACAACAACGTCAACAACAACAACAACATCGTCAAATAAACAACAACAATAATGTCAAATAAACAACAACGGCAACAACAACAACAACGTCAAATAAACAACAACAACTATGTCAACAACAACAATAACAACATCAAATAAACAACAACAACTATGTCAACAACAACAATAACAACATCAAATAAACAACAACAACAACAACAACGTCAACAATAACAACAAAGTCAAATAAACAATAACAACAACAACAACGTCAAATAAACAACAACAACAACAACGTTAACAACAACGTTAACAACAACGTCAAATAAACAACAACAACAACAACAACGTCAAATAAATAACAACAACAACGTCAAATAAACAACAAAAACAATGACAACAACAACGTAAAATAAAGAACAACAACAACAACAACAACAATAATGTCAAATAAATAACAACAACAAGGTCGAATGAATAACAACAACAACAAGGTCAAATAAACAACAATAATAACAAGAACGTCAAATAAGCAACAATAATAACAACAATAACAATTACAACAACAACAACAACAACGTCAAATAAACAACAACAACAACGTCAAATAAACAGCAACAACAACAACGTCAAATAAAAAACAACAACAACATCAACAACAACAAAAACGTCAAATAAACAACAACAACAACAACAACAACGTCAATAACAACAACTACGTCAAATAAACAACAACAATAACAACGCCAAATAAACAACAACAACAATAATGTCAACAACAACAACGTCAAATAAAAAACAACAACAACGTCAAATAAACAACAACAACTAAAACAACATCAAATAAACAACAACAACAACAACAACGTCAAATAAACAACAACAACTAAAACAACATCAAATAAACAACAACAACAACAACAACGTCAAATAAACAACAACAACAACGTCAACAACAACAACAACAACAATGTCAAATAAACAACAACAACAACAACAACGTCAAATAAACAACAACAACAACAACGTCAAATAAACAACAACAACGTCAAATAAACAACAACAACAACGTCAAATAAACAACAACAACAACGTCAAATAAACAACAACAACACCAACAATAACAACAACAACAGCAACGTCAAATAAACAACAAAAACAACAACAACAATGTCAACAACATTAACAACGTCAAATAAACAACAACAACAACAACGTCAAATAAACAACAACAACAACAACATCAACAACAACAACGTTAAATAAACAACAACAACAACAACAACAACAATAACAACAACAATAACGTCAAATAAACAACAACAAAAACAACGTTAAATAAACAACAACAACAACAACAAATACAACAACAACAACAACGTCAAATAAAAAACAACAACAACAACAACGTCAAATAAAAAACAACAACAACAACATCAACAACAACAAAAACGTCAAATAAACAACAACAACAACAACGTCAATAACAACAACTATGTCAAATAATCAACAACAACAACAACGTCAAATAAACAACAACAACAACAATGTCAACAACAACAACGTCAAATAAAAAACAACAACAACGTCAAATAAACAACAACAACTAAAACAACATCAAATAAACAACAACAACAACAACGTCAAATAAACAACAACAACGTCAAATAAAAAACAACAACAACAACAACATCAACAATAACAAAAACGTCAAATAAGCAATAACAACAACAACGTCAATAACTACAACTACGTCAAATAAACAACAACAACAAAAACGCCAAATAAACAACAACAACAATAATGTCAATAACAACAACGTCAAATAAAAAACAACAACAACGTCAAATAAACAACAACAACTAAAACAACATCAAATAAACAACAACAACAACAACAACGTCAAATAAATAACAACAACAACGTCAAATAAACAACAAAAATAACGACAACAACAACGTCAAATCAAGAACAACAACAACAACGTCAAATAAACAACAACAACAACAACAACAACGTCAAATAAATAACAACAACAACAACAATGTCAAATAAACAACAACAACAACAACACCGTCAACAACAACAACAATGTCAAATAAACAACAACAACAACAACGTCCAATAAACAACAACAACAACTACGTCAACAACAACAACAACGTCAAATAAACAACAACAACGTCAAATAAACAACAAAAACAAGAACAACAACGTTAAATAAACATCAACAACTATGTCAACAACAACAATAACAACATCAAATAAACAACAACAACAACAATGTCAACAACAACAACAAAGTCAAATAAACAACAACAACAACAACAACAACGTCACATAAACAACAACAACAACGTTAACAACAACGTCAAATAAACAACAACAACAACGTCAAATAAATAAAAACAACAACGTCAAATAAACAACAAAAACAACGACAACAACAACGTAAAATAAAGAACAACAACAACAACAACAATAACGTCAAATAAACAACAACAACAACGTCAAACGAATAACAACAACAACAAGGTCAAATAAACAACAATAATAACAACAACGTCAAATAAGCAACAACAATAACAACAATAATAATTACAACAACAACAACAACGTCAAATAAACAACAACAACAACAACGTCAAATAAACAACAACAAGAAGGTCAAATAAAAAACCACAACAACATCAACAACAACAAAAACGTCAAATAAACAACAACAACAACAATGTCAATAACAACAACTACGTCAAATAAACAACAACAACAACAACGTCAAATAAACAACAACAACAACAATGTCAACAACAACAACATCAAATAAACAACAACAACAACAACAACAACGTCAAATAAACAACAACGTCAAATAAACAACAACAACAACAACAACGTCAAATAAACAACAACAACAACAACGTCAAATAAATAACAACAACAACAATGTCAAATAAACAACAACAACAACACCGTCAACAATGACAACAATGTCAAATAACAACAACAACAACAACGTCCAATAAACAACAACAACATCGTCAACAACAACAACAACAAAGTCAAATAAACAACAACAACAACGTCAAATAAACAACAACGTCAACAACAACAACAACAACGTCAAATAAACAACAACAACTATGTCAACAAAAACAACAACAACATCAAATAAACAACAACAACAACAACGTCAACAACAATAACAACGTCAAATAAACAACAATAACAACAACAACAACATCAACATCAAATAAACAACAAAAACAACAACAATAATGTCAACAACATTAACAATGTCAAATAAACAACAACAACAACGTCAACAACAACAACAACGTCAAATAAATAACAACAACAACAACAACAATAACAACGTCAAATAAACAACAACAACAACGTCAAATAAACAACAACAACAACGCAAATAAACAACAAGAACAACAACAAATACAACAACAATAACAACTTCAAATAACAACAACATCGTCAAATAAACAACAACAACGTCAAATAAACAACAACAACAACAATAATGTCAAATACACAATAACAACAACGTCAAATAAATAACAATAATAACAACAATGTCAAATAAACAACAACAACAACAATGTCCAATAAACAACAACAACAACAATGTCAACAACAACAACAACAACAACGTCAAATAAACAACAACAATAATGTCAAATAAACAACAACGGCAACAACAACAACAACGTCAAATAAACAACAACAACTATGTCAACAACAACAACAACGTCAACAATAACAACAAAGTCAAATAAACAATAACAACAACAACAACAACAATGTCAAATAAACAACAACAACAACGTCAAATAAACAGCAACAACAACAACGTCAAATAAACAATAACAACAACATCAACAACAACAAAAACGTCAAATAAACAACAACAACAACAACAACGTCAATAATAACAACTATGTCAAATAATCAACAACAACAACAACGTCAAATAAACAACAACAACAACAATGTCAACAACAACAACGTCAAATAAAAAACAACAACAACGTCAAATAAACAACAACAACTAAAACAACATCAAATAAACAACAACAACAACAACAACGTCAAATAAACAACAACAACGTCAAATAAAAAACAACAACAACAACAACATCAACAATAACAAAAATGTGAAATAAGCAACAACAACAACAACAACGTCAATAACAACAACTACGTCAAATAAACAACAACAACAACAACGTCAAATAAACAATAACAACAACAATGTCAATAACAACAATGTCAAATAAAAAACAACAACAACTTCAAATAAACAACAACAACTAAAACAGCATCAAATAAACAACAACAACAACAATGTCAAATAAACAACAACAACAACGTCAACAACAACGTCAAATAAGCAACAACAACAACAACGTCAAATAAATAACAACAACAACGTCAAATAAATAACAAAAACAACGACAACAACAACGTCAAATCAAGAACAACAACAACAACAACGTCAAATAAACAACAACAACAACAACGTCAAATAAATAACAACAACAACAACAATGTCAAATAAACAACAACAACAACAACAACACCGTCACAAACAACAACAATGTCAAATAAACAACAACAACAACGTCCAATAAACAACAACAACAACTACGTCAACAACAATAACAACAACGTCAAATTAACAACAACAACGTCAAATAAACAATAACAGAAACAACAACAACAACAGAAATAACAATAACAACGTTAAATAAACATCAACAACTATGTCAACAACAACAATAACAACATCAAATAAACAACAACAACAACAATGTAAACAACAACAACAAAGTCAAATAAACAACAACAACAACAACAACGTCAAATAAACAAGAACAACAACAACGTTAACAACAACGTCAAATAAACAACAACAACAACAACGTCAAATAAATAACAACAACAACGTCAAATAAACAACAAAAACAACGACAACAACAACGTAAAATAAAGAACAACAACAACAACAACAATAACGTCAAATAAACAACAACAACAACGTCAAACGAATAACAACAACAACAAGGTCAAATAAACAACAATAATAACAACAACGTCAAATAAGCAACAACAATAACAACAATAACAATTACAACAACAACAACGTCAAATAAACAACAACAACAACGTCAAATAAACAACAACAACAACGTCAAATAAAAAACAACAACAACAACATCAACAACAACAAAAACGTCAAATAAACAACAACAACAACGTCAAATAAAAAACAACAACAACAACAACAACATCAACAACAACAAAAACGTCAAATAAACAACAACAACAATAATAACGTCAAATAAACAACAACAACAACAACATCAACAACAACAACAACGTTAAATAAACAACAACAACAACAACAATAACAACAACAATAACGTCAAATAAACAACAACAACAACAACAACGTTATATAAACAACAACAACAACAACAACAACAACAAATACAACAACAACAACAACAACAACAACAACAACAACAACAACGTCAAATAACAACAACAACGTCAAATAAATAACAACAGCATCGTCAAATAAACAACAACGTCAAATAAACAACAACAACAACAACAACGTCAAATAAACAACAACAACAACAACGTCAAATAAATAACAACAACAACAATGTCAAATAAACAACAACAACAACACCGTCAACAACGACAACAATGTCAAATAACAACAACAACAACAACGTCCAATAAACAACAACAACATCGTCAACAACAACAACAACAAAGTCAAATAAACAACAACAACAACGTCAAATAAACAACAACGTCAACAACAACAACAACAACGTCAAATAAACAACAACAACTATGTCAACAAAAACAACAACAACATCAAATAAACAACAACAACAACAACGTCAACAACAATAACAACGTCAAATAAACAACAATAACAACAACAACATCAACATCAAATAAACAACAAAAACAACAACAATAATGTCAACAACATTAACAATGTCAAATAAACAACAACAACAACGTCAACAACAACAACAACGTCAAATAAATAACAACAACAACAACAACAACAATAACAACGTCAAATAAACAACAACAACAACGTCAAATAAACAACAACAACAACGTCAAATAAACAACAAGAACAACAACAAATACAACAACAATAACAACTTCAAATAACAACAACATCGTCAAATAAACAACAACAACGTCAAATAAACAACGACAACAACAATAATGTCAAATACACAATTACAACGACGTCAAATAAATAACAACAATAACAACAATGTCAAATAAACAACAACAACAATGTCCAATAAACAACAACAACAACAACGTCAACAACAACAACAACAACGTCAAATAAACAACAACAATAATGTCAAATAAACAACAACGGCAACAACAACAACAACGTCAAATAAACAACAACAACTATGTCAACAACAACAATAACAACATCAAATAAACAACAACAACTATGTCAACAACAACAATAACAACATCAAATAAACAACAACAACAACAACAACGTCAACAATAACAACAAAGTCAAATAAACAATAACAACAACAACAACGTCAAATAAACAACAACAACAACAACGTTAACAACAACGTTAACAACAACGTCAAATAAACAACAACAACAACAACAACGTCAAATAAATAACAACAACAACGTCAAATAAACAACAAAAACAATGACAACAACAACGTAAAATAAAAAACAACAACAACAACAACAACAATAATGTCAAATAAATAACAACAACAAGGTCGAATGAATAACAACAACAACAAGGTCAAATAAACAACAATAATAACAAGAACGTCAAATAAGTAACAATAATAACAACAATAACAATTACAACAACAACAACAACAACGTCAAATAAACAACAACAACAACGTCAAATAAACAGCAACAACAACAACGTCAAATAAAAAACAACAACAACATCAACAACAACAAAAACGTCAAATAAACAACAACAACAACAACAACAACGTCAATAACAACAACTACGTCAAATAAACAACAACAATAACAACGCCAAATAAACAACAACAACAATAATGTCAACAACAACAACGTCAAATAAAAAACAACAACAACGTCAAATAAACAACAACAACTAAAACAACATCAAATAAACAACAACAACAACAACAACGTCAAATAAACAACAACAACTAAAACAACATCAAATAAACAACAACAACAACAACAACGTCAAATAAACAACAACAACAACGTCAACAACAACAACAACAACAATGTCAAATAAACAACAACAACAACAACAACGTCAAATAAACAACAACAACAACAACGTCAAATAAACAACAACAACGTCAAATAAACAACAACAACAACGTCAAATAAACAACAACAACAACGTCAAATAAACAACAACAACACCAACAATAACAACAACAACAGCAACGTCAAATAAACAACAAAAACAACAACAACAATGTCAACAACATTAACAACGTCAAATAAACAACAACAACAACAACGTCAAATAAACAACAACAACAACAACATCAACAACAACAACGTTAAATAAACAACAACAACAACAACAACAACAATAACAACAACAATAACGTCAAATAAACAACAACAAAAACAACGTTAAATAAACAACAACAACAACAACAAATACAACAACAACAACAACGTCAAATAAAAAACAACAACAACAACAACGTCAAATAAAAAACAACAACAACAACATCAACAACAACAAAAACGTCAAATAAACAACAACAACAACAACGTCAATAACAACAACTATGTCAAATAATCAACAACAACAACAACGTCAAATAAACAACAACAACAACAATGTCAACAACAACAACGTCAAATAAAAAACAACAACAACGTCAAATAAACAACAACAACTAAAACAACATCAAATAAACAACAACAACAACAACGTCAAATAAACAACAACAACGTCAAATAAAAAACAACAACAACAACAACATCAACAATAACAAAAACGTCAAATAAGCAATAACAACAACAACGTCAATAACTACAACTACGTCAAATAAACAACAACAACAAAAACGCCAAATAAACAACAACAACAATAATGTCAATAACAACAACGTCAAATAAAAAACAACAACAACGTCAAATAAACAACAACAACTAAAACAACATCAAATAAACAACAACAACAACAACAACGTCAAATAAATAACAACAACAACGTCAAATAAACAACAAAAATAACGACAACAACAACGTCAAATCAAGAACAACAACAACAACGTCAAATAAACAACAACAACAACAACAACGTCAAATAAATAACAACAACAACAACAATGTCAAATAAACAACAACAACAACAACACCGTCAACAACAACAACAATGTCAAATAAACAACAACAACAACAACGTCCAATAAACAACAACAACAACTACGTCAACAACAACAACAACGTCAAATAAACAACAACAACGTCAAATAAACAACAAAAACAAGAACAACAACGTTAAATAAACATCAACAACTATGTCAACAACAACAATAACAACATCAAATAAACAACAACAACAACAATGTCAACAACAACAACAAAGTCAAATAAACAACAACAACAACAACAACAACGTCACATAAACAACAACAACAACGTTAACAACAACGTCAAATAAACAACAACAACAACGTCAAATAAATAAAAACAACAACGTCAAATAAACAACAAAAACAACGACAACAACAACGTAAAATAAAGAACAACAACAACAACAACAATAACGTCAAATAAACAACAACAACAACGTCAAACGAATAACAACAACAACAAGGTCAAATAAACAACAATAATAACAACAACGTCAAATAAGCAACAACAATAACAACAATAATAATTACAACAACAACAACAACGTCAAATAAACAACAACAACAACAACGTCAAATAAACAACAACAAGAAGGTCAAATAAAAAACCACAACAACATCAACAACAACAAAAACGTCAAATAAACAACAACAACAACAATGTCAATAACAACAACTACGTCAAATAAACAACAACAACAACAACGTCAAATAAACAACAACAACAACAATGTCAACAACAACAACATCAAATAAACAACAACAACAACAACAACAACGTCAAATAAAAAACAACAACGTCAAATAAAAAACAACTACGTCAAATAAACAACAACAACAACAACGTCAAATAAACAACAACAACAACAACGTCAAATAAAAAACAACAAAAACGTCAAATAAACAACAACAACTAAAACAACATCAAATAAACAACAACAACAACGTCAAATAAACAACAACAACTAAAACAACATCAAATAAACAACAACAACAACAACGTCAAATAAACAACAACAACAACGTCAACAACAACAACAACAATGTCAAATAAACAACAACAACAACAACGTCAAATTAACAACAACAACAACAACGTCAAATAAACAACAACAACAACAACAACGTCAAATAAACAATAACAACAACAACGTCAAATAAACAACAACAACAACGTCAAATAAACAACAACAACAACACCAACAATAACAACAACAACAATGTCAAATAAACAACAAAAACAACAACAACAATGTCAACAACATTAACAACGTAAATAAACAACAACAACAACAACGTCAAATAAACAACAACAACAACATCAACAACAACAACAACGTTAAATAAACAACAACAACAACAACAATAACAACAACAATAACATCAAATAAACAACAACAACAACGTTAAATAAACAACAACAACAACAACAACAACAACAAATACAACAACAACAACAACAACGTCAAATAACAACAACAACGTCAAATAAACAACAACGTTAAATAAACAACAACAACAACAACGTCAAATAAACAACAACAACAACAACGTCAAATAAATAACAACAACAACAATGTCAAATAAACAACAACAACAACACCGTCAACAACGACAACAATGTCAAATAACAACAACAACAACATCCAATAAACAACAACAACAACGTCAACAACAACAACAACAACGTCAAATAAACAACAACGTCAACAATAACAACAACAACGTGAGATAAACAACAACAAAGTTGTCAACAAAAACAACAACAACATTAAATAAACAACAACAACAACAACAACGTCAAAAACAATAACAACGTCAAATAAACAACAATAACAACAACAACAACAACAACATCAAATAAACAACAAAAACAACAACAACAATGTCAACAACATTAACAATGTCAAATAAACAACAACAACAACAACGTCAACAACAACAACAACGTAAATTAAAAAACAACAACAACAACAACAACAATTACAACGTCAAATAAACAACAACAACAACGTCAAATAAACAACAACAACAACTTCAAATAAACAACAACAACAACAATGTCAAATAAACAACAACAACAATGTCCAATAAACAACAACAACAACAACGTCAACAACAACAACAACAACGTCAAATAAACAACAACAACAATGTCAAATAAACAACAACGGCAACAACAACAACAACGTCATATAAACAACAACAACTATGTCAACAACAACAATAACAACATCAAATAAACAACAACAACTATGTCAACAATAACAATAACAACATCAAATAAACAACAACAACAACAACAACGTCAACAATAACAACAAAGTCAAATAAACAACAACAACAACAACAACGTCAAATAAACAACAACAACAACAACGTTAACAACAACGTCAAATAAACAACAACAACAACGTCAAATAAATAACAACAACAACGTCAAATAAACAACAAAAACAACGACAACAACAACGTAAAATAAAGAACAACAACAACAACAACAACAATAACGTCAAATAAACAACAACAACAAGGTCAAATGAATAACAACAACAACAAGGTCAAATAAACAACAATAATAACAACAACGACAAATAAGCAACAATAATAACAACAATAACAATTACAACAACAACAACAACAACGTCAAATAAACAACAACAACAACGTCAAATAAACAGCAACAACAACAACATCAAATAAAAAACAACAACAACAACATCAACAACAACAAAAACGTCAAATAAACAACAACAACAACAACAAAAACGTCAAATAAACAACAACAACAACAACAACAACAACTATGTCAACAACAATAATAACAACATCAAATAAACAACAACAACTATGTCAACAATAACAATAACAACATCAAATAAACAACAACAACAACAACAACGTCAACAATAACAACAAAGTCAAATAAACAACAACAACAACAACGTCAAATAAACAACAACAACAACAACGTTAACAACAACGTCAAATAAACAACAACAACAACGTCAAATAAATAACAACAACGTCAAATAAACAACAAAAACAACGACAACAACAACGTAAAATAAAGAACAACAACAACAACAACAACAACAATAACGTCAAATAAACAACAACAACAACGTCAAATGAATAACAACAACAACAAGGTCAAATAAACAACAATAATAACAACAACGACAAATAAGCAACAATAATAACAACAATAACAATTACAACAACAACAACAACAACGTCAAATAAACAACAACAGCAACGTCAAATAAACAGCAACAACAACAACATCAAATAAAAAACAACAACAACAACATCAACAACAACAAAAACGTCAAATAAACAACAACAATAACAAAAACGTCAAATAAACAACAACAACAACAACAACAACAATGTCAATAACATCAACTACGTCAAATAAACAACAACAACGCCAAATAAACAACAACAACAACAATAATGTCAACAACAACAACGTCAAATAAAAAACCACAACAACGTCAAATAAACAACAACAACTAAAACAACATCAAATAAACAACAACAACAACAACGTCAAATAAACAACAACAACTAAAACAACATCAAATAAACAACAACAACAACAATGTCAAATAAACAACAACAACAACAACGTCAACAACAACAACAACATTGTCAAATAAACAACAACAACAACGTCAAATAAACAACAACAACAACAACGTCAAATTAACAACAACAACGTCAAATAAACAACAACAACAATGTCAAATAAACAACAACAACGTCAAATAAACAACAACAACAACACCAACAATAATAACAACAACAACAACGTCAAATAAACAACAAAAACAACAACAACAATGTCAACAAGATTAACAACGTCAAATAAACAACAACAACGTCAAATAAACAACAACAACAACAACATCAACAACAACAACAACGTTAAATAAACAACAACAACAACAACAATAACAACAACAATAACGTCAAATAAACAACAACAAAAACAACGTTAAATAAACAACAACAACAACAAATACAACAACAACAACAACAACGTCAAATAACAGCAACGTCAAATAAACAACAACGTCAAATAAACAACAACAACACCAACGTCAAATAAACAACAACAACAACGTCAAATAAATAACAACAACAACAATGTCAAATAAACAACAACAACAACACCGTCAACAACGACAACAATGTCAAATAACAACAACAACAACAACGTCCAATAAACAACAACAACAACAACAACGTCAACAACAACAACAAAGTCAAATAAACAACAACAACAACAACGTCAAATAAACAACAACATCAACAACAACAACAACAACGTCAAATAAACAACAACAAATATGTTAACAACAACAACAACATCAAATAAACAACAACGCCAACAACAATAACAACGTCAAATAAACAACAATAATAACAACAACAGCAACATCAAATAAACCAAAAAAACAACAACAACAATGTCAACAACATTAACAATGTCAAATAAAAAACAATAACAACAACGTCAACAACAACAACAACATCAAATAAACAACAACAACAACAACAACAACAACAACAACAATAACAATATCAAATAAACAACAACAACAACGTCAAATAAACAACAACAACAACAACAATTACAACAACAATAACAACTTCAAATAACAACAACAACGTCAAATAAACAACAACGACAACGTCAAATAAACAACAACAACAACAATAATGTCAAATAAACAACAACAACAACAACGTCAAATAAATAACAACAACAACAACAATGTCAAATAAACAACAACAACAATGTCCAATAAGAACAACAACAACAACAACGTCAACAACAACAACAACAATGTCAAATAAACAACAACAACAATGTCAAATAAACAACAACGGCAACAACAACAACAACAACGTCAAATAAACAACAAAACTATGTCAACAACAACAATAACAACATCAACAACAACAACAACGTCAACAATAACAACAAAGTCAAATAAACAACAACAACAACAACAACGTCAAATAAACAACAACAACAACAACAACGTTAACAACAACGTCAAATAAACAACAACAACAACAACGTCAAATAAATAACAACAACAACGTCAAATAAACAACAAAAACAACGACAACAACAACGTAAAGAAAAGAACAACAACAACAACAACAACAATAACGTCAAATAAACAACAACAACAAAGTCAAATGAATAACAACGTCAAATAAGCAACAATAATAACAACAATAACAATTACAACAACAACAACAACGTCAAATAAACAACAACAACAACGTCAAATAAACAGCAACAACAACAACGTCAACAACAACAACAACAACGTCAAATAAACAACAACAACAATGTCAAATAAACAACAACGGCAACAACAACAACAACGTCAAATAAACAACAACAACTATGTCAACAACAACAATAACAACATCAAATAAACAACAACAACTATGTCAACAACAACAATAACAACATCAAATAAACAACAACAACAACAACAACGTCAACAATAACAACAAAGTCAAATAAACAACAACAACAACAACAACAACGTCAAATAAACAACTACAACAACAACGTTAACAACAACGTCAAATAAACAACAACAACAACGTCAAATAAATAACAACAACAACGTCAAAAAAACAACAAAAACAACGACAACAACAACGTAAAATAAAGAACAACAACAACAACAACAATAACGTCAAATAAACAACAACAACAACGTCAAATGAATAACAACAACAACAAGGTCAAATAAACAACAATAATAACAACAACGTCAAATAAGCAACAATAATAACAACAATAACAATTACAACAACAACAACAACAACAACGTCAAATAAACAACAACAACAACGTCAAATAAACAGCAACAACAACAACGTCAAATAAAAAACAACAACAACAACATCAACAATAACAAAAACGTCAAATAAACAACAACAACAATGTCAATAACATCAACTACGTCAAATAAACAACAACAACAACGCCAAATAAACAACAACAACAACAACAATAATGTCAACAACAACAACGTCAAATAAAAAACCACAACAACGTCAAATAAACAACAACAACTAAAACAACATCAAATAAACAACAACAACAACAACAACGTCAAATAAACAACAACAACTAAAACAACATCAAATAAACAACAACAACAACAACAACGTCAAATAAACAACAACAACAACGTCAACAACAACAACAACATTGTCAAATAAACAACAACAATAACGTCAAATAAACAACAACAACAACAACAACGTCAAATTAACAACAACAACGTCAAATAAACAACAACAACAATGTCAAATAAACAACAACAACAACGTCAAATAAACAACAACAACAACACCAATAATAACAACAACAACAGCAACGTCAAATAAACAACAAAAACAACAACAACATTAACAACGTCAAATAAACAACAACAACAACAACAACGTCAAATAAACAACAACAACAACAACATCAACAACATCAACAACGTTAAATAAACAACAACAACAACAACAACAATAACAACAACAATAACGTCAAATAAACAACAACAAAAACAACGTTAAATAAACAACAACAACAACAAATACAACAACAACAACAACAACAACGTCAAATAACAACAACGTCAAATAAACAACAACAGCAACGTCAAATAAACAACAACGTCAAATAAACAACAACAACAACGTCAAATAAACAACAACAACAACGTCAAATAAATAACAACAACAACAATGTCAAATAAACAACAACAACAACACCGTCAACAACGACAACAATGTCAAATAACAACAACAACAATAACGTCCAATAAACAACAACAACAACAACGTCAACAACAACAACAAAGTCAAATAAACAACAACAACAACAACGTCAAAAAAACAACAACGTCAACAACAACAACAACAACGTCAAATAAACAACAACAACTATGTCAACAATAATAACAACAACAGCAACATCAAATAAACAACAAAAACAACAACAACAATGTCAACAACATTAACAATGTCAAATAAACAACAATAACAACAACGTCAACAACAACAACAACGTCAAATAAATAACAACAACAACAACAATAACAATATCAAATAAACAACAACAACAACGTCAAATAAACAACAACAACAACAACAACAATTACAACAACAATAACAACTTCAAATAACATCAACAACGTCAAATAAACAACAACGTCAAATAAACAACAACAACAACAATAATGTCAAATAAACAACAACAACAACGTCAAATAAATAACAACAACAACAACAATGTCAAATAAACAACAACAACAATGTCCAATAAACAACAACAACAACAACGTCAACAACAACAACAACAATGTCAAATAAACAACAACAACAATGTCAAATAAACAACAACGGCAACAACAACAACAACGTCAAATAAACAACAACAACTATGTCAACACCAACAATAACAACATCAACAACAACAACAACGTCAACAATAACAACAAAGTCAAATAAACAACAACAACAACAACAACAACGTCAAATGAACAACAACAACAACAACGTTAACAACAATGTCAAATAAACAACAACAACAACAACAACGTCAAATAAATAACAACAACAACGTCAAATAAACAACAAAAACAACGACAACAACAACGTAAAGTAAAGAACAACAACAACAACAAAAACAATAACGTCAAATAAACAACAACAACAAAGTCAAATGAATAAGAATAATAACAACAACGTCAAATAAGCAACAATAATAACAACAATAACAATTACAACAACAACAACAACGTCAAATAAACAACAACAACAACGTCAAATAAACAGCAACAACAACAACGTCAAATAAAAAACAACAACAACAACATCAACAACAACAAAAACGTCAAAAAAACAACAACAACAACAACAACAACGTCAATAACAACAACTACGTCAAATAAAAAACAAAAACAACAACGCCAAATAAATAATAACAACAATAATGTCAACATCAACAACGTCAAATAAAAAACAACAAAAACGTCAAATAAACAACAACAACTAAAACAACATCAAATAAACAACAACAACAACAACAACGTCAAATAAACAACAACAACGTCAAATAAAACACAACAACAACAACATCAACAACAACAAAAACGTTAAATAAGCAACAACAACAACAACGTCAATAACAACAACTACGTCAAATAAACAACAACAACAACAACGTCAAATAAAAAACAACAACAACAATGTCAATAACAACAACGTCAAATAAAAAACAACAACAACGTCAAATAAATAACAACAACTAAAACAGCATCAAATAAACAACAACAACAACAATGTCAAATAAACAACAATAACAACGTCAACAACAACGTCAAATAAACAACAACAACAACAACAACGTCAAATAAATAACAACAACAACGTCAAATAAACAACAAAAACAACAACAACAACAACGTCAAATAAAGAACAACAACAAGAACAACGTCAAATAAACAACAACAACAACGTCAAATGAATAACAACAACAACAACGTCAAATAAACAACAACAATAACAACAACGTCAAATAAGCAACAACAATAACAACAATAACAAATACAACAACAACAACAACGTCAATAACAACAACTATGTCAAATAATCAACAACAACAACAACGTTAAATAAACAACAACAACAACAATGTCAACAACAACAACGTCAAATAAAAAACAACAACAACGTCAAATAAAAAACAACAACTAAAACAACATCAAATAAACAACAACAACAACAACAACAACGTCAAATAAACAATAACAACAACAATGTCAATAACAACAACGTCAAATAAAAAAAATCAACAACTTCAAATAAACAACAACAACTAAAACAGCATCAAATAAACAACAACAACAACGTCAACAACAACGTCAAATAAGCAACAACAACAACAACGTCAAATAAATAACAACAACAACGTCAAATAAACAACAAAAACAACGACAACAACAACGTCAAATCAAGAACAACAACAACAACAACGTCAAATAAACAACAACAACAACGTCAAATAAATAACAACAACAACAACAATGTCAAATAAACAACAATAACAACAACACCGTCAACAACAACAACAACAACGTCAACAACAACAACAACGTCAACAACGTCAACAACAACAACAACGTAAATTAAAAAACAACAACAACAACAACAACAATTACAACGTCAAATAAACAACAACAACAACGTCAAATAAACAACAACAACAACTTCAAATAAACAACAACAACAACAATGTCAAATAAACAACAACAGCAATGTCCAATAAACAACAACAACAACAACGTCAACAACAACAACAACAACGTCAAATAAACAACAACAACAATGTCAAATAAACAACAACGGCAACAACAACAACAACGTCATATAAACAACAACAACTATGTCAACAACAACAATAACAACATCAAATAAACAACAACAACTATGTCAACAATAACAATAACAACATCAAATAAACAACAACAACAACAACAACGTCAACAATAACAACAAAGTCAAATAAACAACAACAACAACAACAACGTCAAATAAACAACAACAACAACAACGTTAACAACAACGTCAAATAAATAACAACAACAACGTCAAATAAACAACAAAAACAACGACAACAACAACGTAAAATAAAGAACAACAACAACAACAACAACAATAACGTCAAATAAACAACAACAACAACGTCAAATGAATAACAACAACAACAAGGTCAAATAAACAACAATAATAACAACAACGACAAATAAGCAACAATAATAACAACAATAACAATTACAACAACAACAACAACAACGTCAAATAAACAACAACAACAACGTCAAATAAACAGCAACAACAACAACATCAAATAAAAAACAACAACAACAACATCAACAACAACAAAAACGTCAAATAAACAACAACAACAACAACAAAAACGTCAAATAAACAACAACAACAACAACAACAACAACTATGTCAACAACAACAATAACAACATCAAATAAACAACAACAACTATGTCAACAATAACAATAACAACATCAAATAAACAACAACAACAACAACAACGTCAACAATAACAACAAAGTCAAATAAACAACAACAACAACAACAATGTCAAATAAACAACAACAACAACAACGTTAACAACAACGTCAAATAAACAACAACAACAACGTCAAATAAATAACAACAACAACGTCAAATAAACAACAAAAACAACGACAACAACAACGTAAAATAAAGAACAACAACAACAACAACAACAACAACAATAACGTCAAATAAACAACAACAACAACGTCAAATGAATAACAACAACAACAAGGTCAAATAAACAACAATAATAACAACAACGACAAATAAGCAACAATAATAACAACAATAACAATTACAACAACAACAACAACAACGTCAAATAAACAACAACAGCAACGTCAAATAAACAGCAACAACAACAACATCAAATAAAAAACAACAACAACAACATCAACAACAACAAAAACGTCAAATAAACAACAACAATAACAAAAACGTCAAATAAACAACAACAACAACAACAACAACAATGTCAATAACATCAACTACGTCAAATAAACAACAACAACAACGCCAAATAAACAACAACAACAACAATAATGTCAACAACAACAACGTCAAATAAAAAACCACAACAACGTCAAATAAACAACAACAACTAAAACAACATCAAATAAACAACAACAACAACAACAACGTCAAATAAACAACAACAACTAAAACAACATCAAATAAACAACAACAACAACAACGTCAAATAAACAACAACAACAACAACGTCAACAACAACAACAACATTGTCAAATAAACAACAACAACAACGTCAAATAAACAACAACAACAACAACGTCAAATTAACAACAACAACGTCAAATAAACAACAACAACAATGTCAAATAAACAACAACAACGTCAAATAAACAACAACAACAACACCAACAATAATAACAACAACAACAACGTCAAATAAACAACAAAAACAACAACAACAATGTCAACAAGATTAACAACGTCAAATAAACAACAACAACGTCAAATAAACAACAACAACAACAACATCAACAACAACAACAACGTTAAATAAACAACAACAACAACAACAATAACAACAACAATAACGTCAAATAAACAACAACAAAAACAACGTTAAATAAACAACAACAACAACAAATACAACAACAACAACAACAACGTCAAATAACAACAACGTCAAATAAACAACAACAGCAACGTCAAATAAACAACAACGTCAAATAAACAACAACAACAACAACGTCAAATAAACAACAACAACAACGTCAAATAAATAACAACAACAACAATGTCAAATAAACAACAACAACAACACCGTCAACAACGACAACAATGTCAAATAACAACAACAACAACAACGTCCAATAAACAACAACAACAACAACAACGTCAACAACAACAACAAAGTCAAATAAACAACAACAACAACAACGTCAAATAAACAACAACGTCAACAACAACAACAACAACGTCAAATAAACAACAACAAATATGTTAACAACAACAACAACATCAAATAAACAACAACGCCAACAACAATAACAACGTCAAATAAACAACAATAACAACAACAACAGCAACATCAAATAAACAACAAAAACAACAACAACAATGTCAACAACATTAACAATGTCAAATAAAAAACAATAACAACAACGTCAACAACTACAACAACATCAAATAAACAACAACAACAACAACAACAACAACAATAACAATATCAAATAAACAACAACAACAACGTCAAATAAACAACAACAACAACAACAATTACAACAACAATAACAACTTCAAATAACATCAACAACGTCAAATAAACAACAACAACAACGTCAAATAAACAACAACAACAACAATAATGTCAAATAAACAACAACAACAACAACGTCAAATAAATAACAACAACAACAACAATGTCAATTAAACAACAACAACAATGTCCAATAAGAACAACAACAACAACAACGTCAACAACAACAACAACAATGTCAAATAAACAACAACAACAATGTCAAATAAACAACAACGGCAACAACAACAACAACGTCAAATAAACAACAAAACTATGTCAACAACAACAATAACAACATCAACAACAACAACAACGTCAACAATAACAACAAAGTCAAATAAACAACAACAACAACAACAACGTCAAATAAACAACAACAACAACAACAACGTTAACAACAACGTCAAATAAACAACAACAACAACAACGTCAAATAAATAACAACAACAACGTCAAATAAACAACAAAAACAACGACAACAACAACGTAAAGAAAAGAACAACAACAACAACAACAACAACAATAACGTCAAATAAACAACAACAACAAAGTCAAATGAATAACAACGTCAAATAAGCAACAATAATAACAACAATAACAATTACAACAACAACAACAACGTCAAATAAACAACAACAACAACGTCAAATAAACAGCAACAACAACAACGTCAACAACAACAACAACAACGTCAAATAAACAACAACAACAATGTCAAATAAACAACAACGGCAACAACAACAACAACGTCAAATAAACAACAACAACTATGTCAACAACAACAATAACAACATCAAATAAACAACAACAACTATGTCAACAACAACAATAACAACATCAAATAAACAACAACAACAACAACAACAACGTCAACAATAACAACAAAGTCAAATAAACAACAACAACAACAACAACAACGTCAAATAAACAACTACAACAACAACGTTAACAACAACGTCAAATAAACAACAACAACAACGTCAAATAAATAACAACAACAACGTCAAATAAACAACAAAAACAACGACAACAACAACGTAAAATAAAGAACAACAACAACAACAACAATAACGTCAAATAAACAACAACAACAACGTCAAATGAATAACAACAACAACAAGGTCAAATAAACAACAATAATAACAACAACGTCAAATAAGCAACAATAATAACAACAATAACAATTACAACAACAACAATAACAACAACGTCAAATAAACAACAACAACAACGTCAAATAAACAGCAACAACAACAACGTCAAATAAAAAACAACAACAACAACATCAACAATAACAAAAACGTCAAATAAACAACAACAACAACAACAACAACAATGTCAATAACATCAACTACGTCAAATAAACAACAACAACAACGCCAAATAAACAACAACAACAACAATAATGTCAACAACAACAACGTCAAATAAAAAACCACAACAACGTCAAATAAACAACAACAACTAAAACAACATCAAATAAACAACAACAACAACAACAACGTCAAATAAACAACAACAACTAAAACAACATCAAATAAACAACAACAACAACAACAACGTCAAATAAACAACAACAACAACGTCAACAACAACAACAACATTGTCAAATAAACAACAACAATAACGTCAAATAAACAACAACAACAACAACAACGTCAAATTAACAACAACAACGTCAAATAAACAACAACAACAATGTCAAATAAACAACAACAACAACGTCAAATAAACAACAACAACAACACCAATAATAACAACAACAACAGCAACGTCAAATAAACAACAAAAACAACAACAACATTAACAACGTCAAATAAACAACAACAACAACAACAACGTCAAATAAACAACAACAACAACAACATCAACAACATCAACAACGTTAAATAAACAACAACAACAACAACAATAACAACAACAATAACGTCAAATAAACAACAACAAAAACAACGTTAAATAAACAACAACAACAACAAATACAACAACAACAACAACAACAACGTCAAATAACAACAACGTCAAATAAACAACAACAGCAACGTCAAATAAACAACAACGTCAAATAAACAACAACAACAACGTCAAATAAACAACAACAACAACGTCAAATAAATAACAACAACAACAATGTCAAATAAACAACAACAACAACACCGTCAACAACGACAACAATGTCAAATAACAACAACAACAATAACGTCCAATAAACAACAACAACAACAACGTCAACAACAACAACAAAGTCAAATAAACAACAACAACAACAACGTCAAATAAACAACAACGTCAACAACAACAACAACAACGTCAAATAAACAACAACAACTATGTCAACAACAACAACAACAACATCAAATAAACAACAACGTCAACAACAATAACAACGTCAAATAAACAACAATAACAACAACAACAGCAACATCAAATAAACAACAAAAACAACAACAACAATGTCAACAACATTAACAATGTCAAATAAACAACAATAACAACAACGTCAACAACAACAACAACGTCAAATAAATAACAACAACAACAACAACAATAACAATATCAAATAAACAACAACAACAACGTCAAATAAACAACAACAACAACAACAACAATTACAACAACAATAACAACTTCAAATAACATCAACAACGTCAAATAAACAACAACAACAACGTCAAATAAACAACAACAACAACAATAATGTCAAATAAACAACAACAACAACGTCAAATAAATAACAACAACAACAACAATGTCAAATAAACAACAACAACAATGTCCAATAAACAACAACAACAACAACGTCAACAACAACAACAACAATGTCAAATAAACAACAACAACAATGTCAAATAAACAACAACGGCAACAACAACAACAACGTCAAATAAACAACAACAACTATGTCAACACCAACAATAACAACATCAACAACAACAACAACGTCAACAATAACAACAAAGTCAAATAAACAACAACAACAACAACAACAACGTCAAATGAACAACAACAACAACAACGTTAACAACAATGTCAAATAAACAACAACAACAACAACAACGTCAAATAAATAACAACAACAACGTCAAATAAACAACAAAAACAACGACAACAACAACGTAAAGTAAAGAACAACAACAACAACAAAAACAATAACGTCAAATAAACAACAACAACAAAGTCAAATGAATAAGAATAATAACAACAACGTCAAATAAGCAACAATAATAACAACAATAACAATTACAACAACAACAACAACGTCAAATAAACAACAACAACAACGTCAAATAAACAGCAACAACAACAACGTCAAATAAAAAACAACAACAACAACATCAACAACAACAAAAACCTCAAAACAACAACAACAACAACAACAACAACGTCAATAACAACAACTACGTCAAATAAAAAACAAAAACAACAACGCCAAATAAATAATAACAACAATAATGTCAACATCAACAACGTCAAATAAAAAACAACAACAACGTCAAATAAACAACAACAACTAAAACAACATCAAATAAACAACAACAACAACAACAACGTCAAATAAACAACAACAACGTCAAATAAAACACAACAACAACAACATCAACAACAACAAAAACGTTAAATAAGCAACAACAACAACAACGTCAATAACAACAACTACGTCAAATAAACAACAACAACAACAACGTCAAATAAAAAACAACAACAACAATGTCAATAACAACAACGTCAAATAAAAAACAACAACAACGTCAAATAAATAACAACAACTAAAACAGCATCAAATAAACAACAACAACAACAATGTCAAATAAACAACAATAACAACGTCAACAACAACGTCAAATAAACAACAACAACAACAACAACGTCAAATAAATAACAACAACAACGTCAAATAAACAACAAAAACAACAACAACAACAACGTCAAATAAAGAACAACAACAAGAACAACGTCAAATAAACAACAACAACAACAACGTCAAATGAATAACAACAACAACAACGTCAAATAAACAACAACAATAACAACAACGTCAAATAAGCAACAACAATAACAACAATAACAAATACAACAACAACAACAACAACCTCAAATAAAGAACAACAACAACAACAACGTCAAATAAACAACAACAACAACAACGTCAAATAAATAACAACAACAACGTCAAATAAACAACAAAAACAACGACAACAACAACGTAAAGAAAAGAACAACAACAACAACAACAACAACAATAACGTCAAATAAACAACAACAACAAAGTCAAATGAATAACAACGTCAAATAAGCAACAATAATAACAACAATAACAATTACAACAACAACAACAACGTCAAATAAACAACAACAACAACGTCAAATAAACAGCAACAACAACAACGTCAACAACAACAACAACAACGTCAAATAAACAACAACAACAATGTCAAATAAACAACAACGGCAACAACAACAACAACGTCAAATAAACAACAACAACTATGTCAACAACAACAATAACAACATCAAATAAACAACAACAACTATGTCAACAACAACAATAACAACATCAAATAAACAACAACAACAACAACAACAACGTCAACAATAACAACAAAGTCAAATAAACAACAACAACAACAACAACAACGTCAAATAAACAACTACAACAACAACGTTAACAACAACGTCAAATAAACAACAACAACAACGTCAAATAAATAACAACAACAACGTCAAATAAACAACAAAAACAACGACAACAACAACGTAAAATAAAGAACAACAACAACAACAACAATAACGTCAAATAAACAACAACAACAACGTCAAATGAATAACAACAACAACAAGGTCAAATAAACAACAATAATAACAACAACGTCAAATAAGCAACAATAATAACAACAATAACAATTACAACAACAACAATAACAACAACGTCAAATAAACAACAACAACAACGTCAAATAAACAGCAACAACAACAACGTCAAATAAAAAACAACAACAACAACATCAACAATAACAAAAACGTCAAATAAACAACAACAACAACAACAACAACAATGTCAATAACATCAACTACGTCAAATAAACAACAACAACAACGCCAAATAAACAACAACAACAACAATAATGTCAACAACAACAACGTCAAATAAAAAACCACAACAACGTCAAATAAACAACAACAACTAAAACAACATCAAATAAACAACAACAACAACAACAACGTCAAATAAACAACAACAACTAAAACAACATCAAATAAACAACAACAACAACAACAACGTCAAATAAACAACAACAACAACGTCAACAACAACAACAACATTGTCAAATAAACAACAACAATAACGTCAAATAAACAACAACAACAACAACAACGTCAAATTAACAACAACAACGTCAAATAAACAACAACAACAATGTCAAATAAACAACAACAACAACGTCAAATAAACAACAACAACAACACCAATAATAACAACAACAACAGCAACGTCAAATAAACAACAAAAACAACAACAACATTAACAACGTCAAATAAACAACAACAACAACAACAACGTCAAATAAACAACAACAACAACAACATCAACAACATCAACAACGTTAAATAAACAACAACAACAACAACAATAACAACAACAATAACGTCAAATAAACAACAACAAAAACAACGTTAAATAAACAACAACAACAACAAATACAACAACAACAACAACAACAACGTCAAATAACAACAACGTCAAATAAACAACAACAGCAACGTCAAATAAACAACAACGTCAAATAAACAACAACAACAACGTCAAATAAACAACAACAACAACGTCAAATAAATAACAACAACAACAATGTCAAATAAACAACAACAACAACACCGTCAACAACGACAACAATGTCAAATAACAACAACAACAATAACGTCCAATAAACAACAACAACAACAACGTCAACAACAACAACAAAGTCAAATAAACAACAACAACAACAACGTCAAATAAACAACAACGTCAACAACAACAACAACAACGTCAAATAAACAACAACAACTATGTCAACAACAACAACAACAACATCAAATAAACAACAACGTCAACAACAATAACAACGTCAAATAAACAACAATAACAACAACAACAGCAACATCAAATAAACAACAAAAACAACAACAACAATGTCAACAACATTAACAATGTCAAATAAACAACAATAACAACAACGTCAACAACAACAACAACGTCAAATAAATAACAACAACAACAACAACAATATAAATATCAAATAAACAACAACAACAACGTCAAATAAACAACAACAACAACAACAACAACAATTACAACAACAATAACAACTTCAAATAACATCAACAACGTCAAATAAACAACAACAACAACGTCAAATAAACAACAACAACAACAATAATGTCAAATAAACAACAACAACAACGTCAAATAAATAACAACAACAACAACAATGTCAAATAAACAACAACAACAATGTCCAATAAACAACAACAACAACAACGTCAACAACAACAACAACAATGTCAAATAAACAACAACAACAATGTCAAATAAACAACAACGGCAACAACAACAACAACGTCAAATAAACAACAACAACTATGTCAACACCAACAATAACAACATCAACAACAACAACAACGTCAACAATAACAACAAAGTCAAATAAACAACAACAACAACAACAACAACGTCAAATGAACAACAACAACAACAACGTTAACAACAATGTCAAATAAACAACAACAACAACAACAACGTCAAATAAATAACAACAACAACGTCAAATAAACAACAAAAACAACGACAACAACAACGTAAAGTAAAGAACAACAACAACAACAAAAACAATAACGTCAAATAAACAACAACAACAAAGTCAAATGAATAAGAATAATAACAACAACGTCAAATAAGCAACAATAATAACAACAATAACAATTACAACAACAACAACAACGTCAAATAAACAACAACAACAACGTCAAATAAACAGCAACAACAACAACGTCAAATAAAAAACAACAACAACAACATCAACAACAACAAAAACCTCAAAACAACAACAACAACAACAACAACAACGTCAATAACAACAACTACGTCAAATAAAAAACAAAAACAACAACGCCAAATAAATAATAACAACAATAATGTCAACATCAACAACGTCAAATAAAAAACAACAACAACGTCAAATAAACAACAACAACTAAAACAACATCAAATAAACAACAACAACAACAACAACGTCAAATAAACAACAACAACGTCAAATAAAACACAACAACAACAACATCAACAACAACAAAAACGTTAAATAAGCAACAACAACAACAACGTCAATAACAACAACTACGTCAAATAAACAACAACAACAACAACGTCAAATAAAAAACAACAACAACAATGTCAATAACAACAACGTCAAATAAAAAACAACAACAACGTCAAATAAATAACAACAACTAAAACAGCATCAAATAAACAACAACAACAACAATGTCAAATAAACAACAATAACAACGTCAACAACAACGTCAAATAAACAACAACAACAACAACAACGTCAAATAAATAACAACAACAACGTCAAATAAACAACAAAAACAACAACAACAACAACGTCAAATAAAGAACAACAACAAGAACAACGTCAAATAAACAACAACAACAACAACGTCAAATGAATAACAACAACAACAACGTCAAATAAACAACAACAATAACAACAACGTCAAATAAGCAACAACAATAACAACAATAACAAATACAACAACAACAACAACAACCTCAAATAAAGAACAACAACAACAACAACGTCAAATAAACAACAACAACAACAACGTCAAATGAATAACAACAACAACAACGTCAAATAAACAACAACAATAACAACAACGTCAAATAAGCAACAACAATAACAACAATAACAAATACAACAACAACAACAACGTCAATAACAACAACTATGTCAAATAATCAACAACAACAACAACGTTAAATAAACAACAACAACAACAATGTCAACAACAACAACGTCAAATAAAAAACAACAACAACGTCAAATAAAAAACAACAACTAAAACAACATCAAATAAACAACAACAACAACAACAACAACGTCAAATAAACAATAACAACAACAATGTCAATAACAACAACGTCAAATAAAAAAAATCAACAACTTCAAATAAACAACAACAACTAAAACAGCATCAAATAAACAACAACAACAACGTCAACAACAACGTCAAATAAGCAACAACAACAACAACGTCAAATAAATAACAACAACAACGTCAAATAAACAACAAAAACAACGACAACAACAACGTCAAATCAAGAACAACAACAACAACAACGTCAAATAAACAACAACAACAACGTCAAATAAATAACAACAACAACAACAATGTCAAATAAACAACAATAACAACAACACCGTCAACAACAACAACAATGTCAAATAAACAACAACAACAACGTCCAATAAACAACAACAACAACAACGTCAACAACAACAACAACAACGTCAAATAAACAACAACAACATCAAATAAACAACAAGAGAAACAACAACAACAACAACGTTAAATAAACATCAACAACTATGTCAACAACAACAATAACAACATCAAATAAACAACAACAACAACAATGTCAACAACAACAACAAAGTCAAATAAACAACAACAACAACAACAACGTCAAATAAACAACAACAACAACAACGTTAACAACAACGTCAAATAAACAACAACAACAACAACGTCAAATAAATAACAACAACAACGTCAAATAAACAACAAAAACAATGACAACAACAACGTAAAATAAAGAACAACAACAACAACAATAACTTCAAATAAACAACAACAACAACGTCAAACGAATAACAACAACAACAAGGTCAAATAAACAACAATAATAACAACAACGTCAAATAAGCAACAACAATAACAACAATAACAATTACAACAACAACAACAACGTCAAATAAACAACAACAACAACGTCAAATAAACAACAACAACAACAACAACGTCAAATAAAAAACAACAACAACAACATCAACAACAACAAAAACGTCAAATAAACAACAACAACAACAACAACAACAACGTCAATAACAACAACTACGTCAAATAAACAACAACAACAACAACATCAAATAAACAACAACAACAACAATGTCAACAACAACAACATCAAATAAACAACAACAACAACAAAAACAACAACGTCAAATAAAAAACAACAACGTCAAATAAAAAACAACTATAACAACATCAACAACAACAAAAACGTCAAATAAACATCAACAACAACGTCAATAACAACAACTACGTCAAATAAACAACAACAACAACAACGTCAAATAAACAACAACAACAACAACGTCAAATAAAAAACAACAAAAACGTCAAATAAACAACAACAACTAAAACAACATCAAATAAACAACAACAACAACAACGTCAAATAAACAACAACAACTAAAACAACATCAAATAAACAACAACAACAACGTCAAATAAACAACAACAACAACGTCAACAACAACAACAACAATGTCAAATAAACAACAACAACAACAACGTCAAATTAACAACAACAACAACAACAACGTCAAATAAACAACAACAACAACAACGTCAAATAAACAACAACAACAACGTCAAATAAACAACAACAACAACACCAACAACAACAACAACAACAACGTCAAATAAACAACAAAAACAACAACAACAATGTCAACAACATTAACAACGTCAAATAAACAACAACAACAATGTCAAATAAACAACAACGTCAACAACAACAACAACAACGTCAAATAAACAACAACAACTATGTCAACAACAACAACAACATCAAATAAACAACAACAACAACAACAACGTCAACAACAATAACAACGTCAAATAAACAACAATAACAACAACAACAACAACAACATCAAATAAACAACAAAAACAACAACAACAATGTCAACAACATTAACAATGTCAAATAAACAACAATAACAACAACGTCAACAACAACAACAACGTCAAATAAACAACAACAACAACAACAATAACAATATCAAATAAACAACAACAACAACGTCAAATAAACAACAACAACAACAAATACAACAACAATAACAACTTCAAATAACATCAACAACGTCAAATAAACAACAACAACAACGTCAAATAAACAACAACAACAACAACGTCAAATAAATAACAACAACAACAACAATGTCAAATAAACAACAACAACAATGTCCAATAAACAACAACAACAACGTCAACAACAACAACAACAATGTCAAATAAACAACAACAACAATGTAAATAAACAACAACGGCAACAACAATAACAACGTCAAATAAACAACAACAACTATGTCAACACCAACAATAACAACATCAACAACAACAACAACGTCAACAATTACAACAAAGTCAAATAAACAACAACAACAACAATAACAACGTCAAATAAACAACAACAACAACAACAACGTTAACAACAACGTCAAATAAACAACAACAACAACAACAACGTCAAATAAATAACAACAACAACGTCAAATAAACAACAAAAACAACGACAACAACAACGTAAAATAAAGAACAACAACAACAACAACAACAATAACGTCAAATAAACAACAACAACAAAGTCAAACGAATAACAATAATAACAACAACGTCAAATAAGCAACAATAATAACAACAATAACAATTACAACAACAACAACAACGTCAAATAACCAACAACAACAACGTCAAATAAACAGCAACAACAACAACGTCAAATAAAAAACAACAACAACAACATCAACAACAACAAAAATGTCAAAAAAACAACAACAACAACAACAACAACAACGTCAATAACAACAACTACGTCAAATAAAAAACAAAAACAACAACGCCAAATAAACAACAACAACAATAATGTCAACATCAACAACGTCAAATAAAAAACAACAACAACGTCAAATAAACAACAACAACTAAAACAACATCAAATAAACACCAACAACAACAACAACAACGTCAAATAAACAACAACAACGTCAAATAAAAAACAACAACAACAACAACATCAACAACAACAAAAACGTTAAATAAGCAACAACAACAACAACGTCAATAACAACAACTATGTCAAATAAACAACAACAACAACAACGTCAAATAAACAACAACAACAACAATGTCAATAACAACAACGTCAAATAAAAAACAACAACAACGTCAAATAAATAACAACAACTAAAACAGCATCAAATAAATAACAACAACAACAATGTCAAATAAACAACAATAACAACGTCAACAACAACGTCAAATAAACAACAACAACAATAACGTCAAATAAATAACAACAACAACGTCAAATAAACAACAAAAACAACGACAACAACAACGTCAAATAAAGAACAACAACAACAACAACGTCAAATAAACAACAACAACAACAACGTCAAATGAATAACAACAACAACAACGTCAAATAAACAACAACAATAACAACAACGTCAAATAAGCAACAACAATAACAACAATAACAAATACAACAACAACAACAACAACCTCAAATAAAGAACAACAACAACAACAACGTCAAATAAACAACAACAACAACGTCAAATGAATAACAACAACAACGTCAAATAAACAACAACAATAACAACAACGTCAAATAAGCAACAACAATAACAACAATAACAAATACAACAACAACAACAACAACGTCAATAACAACAACTATGTCAAATAATCAACAACAACAACAACGTTAAATAAACAACAACAACAACAATGTCAACAACAACAACGTCAAATAAAAAACAACAACAACGTCAAATAAACAACAACAACTAAAACAACATCAAATAAACAACAACAACAACAACAACGTCAAATAAACAACAACAATGTCAAATAAAAAACAACAACAACAACAACATCAACAATAACAAAAACGTCAAATAAGCAACAACAACAACAACGTCAATAACGACAACTACGCCAAATAAACAACAACAACAACAACGTCAAATAAACAATAACAACAACAATGTCAATAACAACAACGTCAAATAAAAAAAATCAACAACTTCAAATAAACAACAACAACTAAAACAGCATCAAATAAACAACAACAACAACAATGTCAAATAATCAACAACAACAACGTCAACAACAACGTCAAATAAGCAACAACAACAACAACGTCAAATAAATAACAACAACAACGTCAAATAAACAACAAAAACAACGACAACAACAACGTCAAATCAAGAACAACAACAACAACAACGTCAAATAAACAACAACAACAACAACGTCAAATAAATAACAACAACAACAACAATGTCAAATAAACAACAACAACAACACCGTCAACAACAACAACAATGTCAAATAAACAACAACAACAACGTCCAATAAACAACAACAACAACAACGTCAACAACAACAACAACGTCAAATAAACAACAACAACATCAAATAAACAACAACAGAAACAACAACAACAACGTTAAATAAACATCAACAACTATGTCAACAACAACAATAACAACATCAAATAAACAACAACAACAACAACAATGTCAACAACAACAACAAAGTCAAATAAACAACAACAACAACAACAACAACGTCAAATAAACAACAACAACAACAACGTTAACAACAACGTCAAATAAACAACAACAACAACAACAACGTCAAATAAATAACAACAACAACGTCAAATAAACAACAAAAACAACGACAACAAGAACGTAAAATAAAGAACAACAACAACAACAATAACGTCAAATAAACAACAACAACAACGTCAAACGAATAACAACAACAACAAGGTCAAATAAACAACAATAATAACAACAACGTCAAATAAGCAACAACAATAACAACAATAACAATTACAACAACAACAACAACGTCAAATAAACAACAACAACAACGTCAAATAAACAACAACAACAACGTCAAATAAAAAACAACAACAACAACATCAACAACAACAAAAACGTCAAATAAACAACAACAACAACAACGTCAATAACAACAACTACGTCAAATAAACAACAACAACAACAACGTCAAATAAACAACAACAACAACAATGTCAACAACAACAACATCAAATAAACAACAACAACAACAACAATGTCAAATAAAAAACAACAACGTCAAATAAAAAACAACAACAACAACAACATCAACAACAACAAAAACGTCAAATAAACATCAACAACAACGTCAATAACAACGTCAATAACAACAACAACGTCAAATAAACAACAACAACGTCAAATAAACAACAACAACAACAACGTCAAATAAAAAACAACAAAAACGTCAAATAAACAACAACAACTAAAACAACATCAAATAAACAACAACAACAACGTCAAATAAACAACAACAACTAAAACAACATCAAATAAACAACAACAACAACAACGACAAAATATACAACAACAACAACGTCAACAACAACAACAACAATGTCAAATAAACAACAACAACAACGTCAAATTAACAACAACAATAACAACGTCAAATAAACAACAACAACAACAACGTCAAATAAACAACAATAACAACGTCAAATAAACAACAACAACAACACCAAAAATAACAACAACAACAACAACGTCAAATAAACAACAAAAACAACAACAACAATGTCAACAACATTAACAACGTCAAATAAACAACAACAACAACAACGTCAAATAAACAACAACAACAACAACATCAACAACAACAACAACAACAACGTTAAATAAACAACAACAACAACAACAATAACAACAACAATAACGTCAAATAAACAACAACAACAACAACAACGTTAAATAAACAACAACAACAACAACAACAAATACAATAACAACAACAACAACAACAACGTCAAATAACAACAACAACGTCAAATAAACAACAACAACAACGTCAAATAAACAACAACAACAACATCAAATAAACAACAACAACAACAACGTCAAATAAATAACAACAACAACAATGTCAAATAAACAACAACAACAACACCGTCAACAACGACAACAATGTCAAATAACAACAACAACAACAACATCCAATAAACAACAACAACAACATCAACAACAACAACAACAAAGTCAAATAAACAACAACAACAACGTCAAATAAACAACAACGTCAACAACAACAACAACGTCAAATAAACAACAACAACTATGTCAACAACAACAACAACATCAAATAAACAACAACAACAACAACGTCAACAACAATAACAACGTCAAATAAACAACAATAACAACAACAACAACAACATCAAATAAACAACAAAAACAACAACAACAATGTCAACAACATTAACAATGTCAAATAAACAACAACAACAACAACAACAACGTCAAATAAACAACAACAACAACAACAACAATAACAACGTCAAATAAACAACAACAACAACGTCAAATAAACAACAACAACAACGTCAAATAAACAACAAGAACAACAACAAATACAACAATAATAACAACTTCAAATAACAACAACATCGTCAAATAAACAACAACAACAACGTCAAATAAACAACAACAACAACAATAATGTCAAATACACAACAACAACAACAACATCAAATAAATAACAACAACAACAACAATGTCAAATAAACAACAACAACAATGTCCAATAAACAACAACAACAACAACAACGTCAAATAAACAACAACAACAATGTCAAATAAACAACAACGGCAACAACAACAACAACGTCAAATAAACAACAACAACTATGTCAACAACAACAATAACAACATCAAATAAACAACAACAACTATGTTAACAACAACAATAACAACATCAAATAAACAACAACAACAACAACAACAACAACAACGTCAACAATAACAACAAAGTCAAATAAACAACAACAACGTCAAATAAACAACAACAACAACAACGTCAAATAAACAACAACAACAACAACGTTAACAACAACGTCAAATAAACAACAACAACAACGTCAAATAAATAACAACAACAACGTCAAATAAACAACAAAAACAACGACAACAACAACGTAAAATAAAGAACAACAACAACAACAACAATAACATCAAATAAACAACAACAACAACGTAAAATGAATAACAACAACAAGGTCAAATAAACAACAATAATAACAACAACGTCAAATAAGCAACAATAATAACAACAATAACAATTACAACAACAACAACAACGTCAAATAAACAACAACAACAACGTCAAATAAACAGCAACAACAACAACGTCAAATAAAAAACAACAACAACATCAACAACAACAAAAACGTCAAATAAACAACAACAACAACAACAACAACGTCAATAACAACAACTACGTCAAATAAACCACACCAACAACAACGCCAAATAAACAACAACAACAATAATGTCAACAACAACAACGTCAAATAAAAAACAACAACAACGTCAAATAAACAACAATAACTAAAACAACATCAAATAAACAACAACAACAACAACAACGTCAAATAAACAACAACAACTAAAACAACATCAAATAAACAACAACAACAACAACAACAACGTCAACAACAACAACAACAATGTCAAATAAACAACAACAACAACAACAACGTCAAATAAACAACAACAACAACAACGACAAATTAACAACAATAACGTCAAATAAACAACAACAACAACGTCAAATAAACAACAACAACAACGTCAAATAAACAACAACAACAACACCAACAATAACAACAACAATAGCAACGTCAAATAAACAACAAAAACAACAACAACGATGTCAACAACATTAACAACGTCAAATAAACAACAACAACAACAACGTCAAATAAACAACAACAACAACAACATCAACAACAACAACGTTAAATAAACAACAACAACAACAACAATAACAACAACAATAACGTCAAATAAACAACAACAAAAACAACGTTAAATAAACAACAACAACAACAAATACAACAACAACAACAACAACAACAACAACGTCAAATAACAACAACGTCAAATAAACAAAAACAACAACGTCAAATAAACAACAACGTCAAATAAACAACAACAACAACAACGTCAAATAAACAACAACAACAACGTCAAATAAATAACAACAACAACAATGTCAAATAAACAACAACAACAACACCGTCAACAACGACAACAATGTCAAATAACAACAACAACAACGTCCAATAAACAACATCAACAACAACAACAACGTCAACAACAACAACAAAGTCAAATAAACAACAACAACAACGTCAAATAAACAACAACGTCAACAACAACAACAACGTCAAATAAACAACAACAACTATGTCAACAACAACAACAACAACATCAAATAAACAACAACAACAAAAACAACGTCAACAACAATAACAACGTCAAATAAACAACAATAACAACAACAACAGCAACATCAAATAAACAACAAAAACAACAACAACAATGTCAACAACATTAACAATGTCAAATAAACAACAATAACAACAACGTCAACAACAACAACAACGTCAAATAAACAACAACAACAACAACAACAACAATAACAATGTCAAATAAACAACAACAACAACGTCAAATAAACAACAACAACAACAAATACAACAACAATAACAACTTCAAATAACATCAACAACGTCAAATAAACAACAACAACAACGTCAAATAAACAACAACAACAATAATGTCAAATAAACAACAACAACAACAACGTCAAATAAATAACAACAACAACAACAATGTCAAATAAACAACAACAACAATGTCCAATAAACAACAACAACAAAAACGTCAACAACAACAACAACAATGTCAAATAAACAACAACAACAATGTCAAATAAACAACAACGGCAACAATAACAACAACGTCAAATAAACAACAACAACTATGTCAACACCAACAATAACAACATAAACAACAACAACAACGTAAACAATAACAACAAAGTCAAATAAACAACAACAACAACAACGTCAAATAAACAACAACAACAACAACGTTAACAACAATGTCAAATAAACAACAACAACAACAACGTCAAATAAATAACAACAATAACTTCAAATAAACAACAAAAACAACGACAACAACAACGTAAAATAAAGAACAACAACAACAACAACAATAACGTCAAATAAACAACAATAACAAAGTCAAATGAATAACAATAATAACAACAACGTCAAATAAGCAACAATAATAACAACAATAACAATTACAACAACAACAACAACGTCAAATAAACAACATCAACAACGTCAAATAAACAGCAACAACAACAACGTCAAATAAAAAACAACAACAACAACATCAACAACAACAAAAACGTCAAAAAAACAACAACAACAACAACAACAACAACGTCAATAACAACAACTACGTCAAATAAAAAACAAAAACAACAACGCCAAATAAACAACAACAACAATAATGTCAACATCAACAACGTCAAATAAAAAACAACAACAACGTCAAATAAACACAAACAACTAAAACAACATCAAATAAACAACAACAACAACAACAACAACGTCAAATAAACAACAATAACAACGTCAACAACAACGTCAAATAAACAACAACAACAATAACGTCAAATAAATAACAACAACAACGTCAAATAAACAACAAAAACAACGACAACAACAACGTCAAATAAAGAACAACAACAACAACAACGTCAAATAAACAACAACAACAACAACGTCAAATGAATAACAACAACAACAACGTCAAATAAACAACAACAATAACAACAACGTCAAATAAGCAACAACAATAACAACAATAACAAATACAACAACAACAACAACAACCTCAAATAAAGAACAACAACAACAACAACGTCAAATAAACAACAACAACAACGTCAAATGAATAACAACAACAACGTCAAATAAACAACAACAATAACAACAACGTCAAATAAGCAACAACAATAACAACAATAACAAATACAACAACAACAACAACAACGTCAATAACAACAACTATGTCAAATAATCAACAACAACAACAACGTTAAATAAACAACAACAACAACAATGTCAACAACAACAACGTCAAATAAAAAACAACAACAACGTCAAATAAACAACAACAACTAAAACAACATCAAATAAACAACAACAACAACAACAACGTCAAATAAACAACAACAATGTCAAATAAAAAACAACAACAACAACAACATCAACAATAACAAAAACGTCAAATAAGCAACAACAACAACAACGTCAATAACAACAACTACGCCAAATAAACAACAACAACAACAACGTCAAATAAACAATAACAACAACAATGTCAATAACAACAACGTCAAATAAAAAAAATCAACAACTTCAAATAAACAACAACAACTAAAACAGCATCAAATAAACAACAACAACAACAATGTCAAATAATCAACAACAACAACGTCAACAACAACGTCAAATAAGCAACAACAACAACAACGTCAAATAAATAACAACAACAACGTCAAATAAACAACAAAAACAACGACAACAACAACGTCAAATCAAGAACAACAACAACAACAACGTCAAATAAACAACAACAACAACAACGTCAAATAAATAACAACAACAACAACAATGTCAAATAAACAACAACAACAACACCGTCAACAACAACAACAATGTCAAATAAACAACAACAACAACGTCCAATAAACAACAACAACAACAACGTCAACAACAACAACAACGTCAAATAAACAACAACAACATCAAATAAACAACAACAGAAACAACAACAACAACGTTAAATAAACATCAACAACTATGTCAACAACAACAATAACAACATCAAATAAACAACAACAACAACAATGTCAACAACAACAACAAAGTCAAATAAACAACAACAACAACAACAACAACGTCAAATAAACAACAACAACAACAACGTTAACAACAACGTCAAATAAACAACAACAACAACAACAACGTCAAATAAATAACAACAACAACGTCAAATAAACAACAAAAACAACGACAACAAGAACGTAAAATAAAGAACAACAACAACAACAATAACGTCAAATAAACAACAACAACAACGTCAAACGAATAACAACAACAACAAGGTCAAATAAACAACAATAATAACAACAACGTCAAATAAGCAACAACAATAACAACAATAACAATTACAACAACAACAACAACGTCAAATAAACAACAACAACAACGTCAAATAAACAACAACAACAACGTCAAATAAAAAACAACAACAACAACATCAACAACAACAAAAACGTCAAATAAACAACAACAACAACAACGTCAATAACAACAACTACGTCAAATAAACAACAACAACAACAACGTCAAATAAACAACAACAACAACAATGTCAACAACAACAACATCAAATAAACAACAACAACAACAACAACGTCAAATAAAAAACAACAACGTCAAATAAAAAACAACAACAACAACAACATCAACAACAACAAAAACGTCAAATAAACATCAACAACAACGTCAATAACAACGTCAATAACAACAACAACGTCAAATAAACAACAACAACGTCAAATAAACAACAACAACAACAACGTCAAATAAAAAACAACAAAAACGTCAAATAAACAACAACAACTAAAACAACATCAAATAAACAACAACAACAACGTCAAATAAACAACAACAACTAAAACAACATCAAATAAACAACAACAACAACAACGACAAAATATACAACAACAACAACGTCAACAACAACAACAACAATGTCAAATAAACAACAACAACAACGTCAAATTAACAACAACAATAACAACGTCAAATAAACAACAACAACAACAACGTCAAATAAACAACAACAACAACGTCAAATAAACAACAACAACAACACCAAAAATAACAACAACAACAACAACGTCAAATAAACAACAAAAACAACAACAACAATGTCAACAACATTAACAACGTCAAATAAACAACAACAACAACAACGTCAAATAAACAACAACAACAACAACATCAACAACAACAACAACAACAACGTCAAATAAACAACAACAACAACAACAATAACAACAACAATAACGTCAAATAAACAACAACAACAACAACAACGTTAAATAAACAACAACAACAACAACAACAAATACAATAACAACAACAACAACAACAACGTCAAATAACAACAACAACGTCAAATAAACAACAACAACAACGTCAAATAAACAACAACAACAACATCAAATAAACAACAACAACAACAACGTCAAATAAATAACAACAACAACAATGTCAAATAAACAACAACAACAACACCGTCAACAACGACAACAATGTCAAATAACAACAACAACAACAACATCCAATAAACAACAACAACAACATCAACAACAACAACAACAAAGTCAAATAAACAACAACAACAACGTCAAATAAACAACAACGTCAACAACAACAACAACGTCAAATAAACAACAACAACTATGTCAACAACAACAACAACATCAAATAAACAACAACAACAACAACGTCAACAACAATAACAACGTCAAATAAACAACAATAACAACAACAACAACAACATCAAATAAACAACAAAAACAACAACAACAATGTCAACAACATTAACAATGTCAAATAAACAACAACAACAACAACAACGTCAAATAAACAACAACAACAACAACAACAATAACAACGTCAAATAAACAACAACAACAACGTCAAATAAACAACAACAACAACGTCAAATAAACAACAAGAACAACAACAAATACAACAATAATAACAACTTCAAATAACAACAACATCGTCAAATAAACAACAACAACAACGTCAAATAAACAACAACAACAACAATAATGTCAAATACACAACAACAACAACAACATCAAATAAATAACAACAACAACAACAATGTCAAATAAACAACAACAACAATGTCCAATAAACAACAACAACAACAACAACGTCAAATAAACAACAACAACAATGTCAAATAAACAACAACGGCAACAACAACAACAACGTCAAATAAACAACAACAACTATGTCAACAACAACAATAACAACATCAAATAAACAACAACAACTATGTTAACAACAACAATAACAACATCAAATAAACAACAACAACAACAACAACAACAACGTCAACAATAACAACAAAGTCAAATAAACAACAACAACGTCAAATAAACAACAACAACAACAACGTCAAATAAACAACAACAACAACAACGTTAACAACAACGTCAAATAAACAACAACAACAACGTCAAATAAATAACAACAACAACGTCAAATAAACAACAAAAACAACGACAACAACAACGTAAAATAAAGAACAACAACAACAACAATAACATCAAATAAACAACAACAACAACGTAAAATGAATAACAACAACAAGGTCAAATAAACAACAATAATAACAACAACGTCAAATAAGCAACAATAATAACAACAATAACAATTACAACAACAACAACAACGTCAAATAAACAACAACAACAACGTCAAATAAACAGCAACAACAACAACGTCAAATAAAAAACAACAACAACATCAACAACAACAAAAACGTCAAATAAACAACAACAACAACAACAACGTCAATAACAACAACTACGTCAAATAAACCACACCAACAACAACGCCAAATAAACAACAACAACAATAATGTCAACAACAACAACGTCAAATAAAAAACAACAACAACGTCAAATAAACAACAATAACTAAAACAACATCAAATAAACAACAACAACAACAACAACGTCAAATAAACAACAACAACTAAAACAACATCAAATAAACAACAACAACAACAACAACAACAACGTCAACAACAACAACAACAATGTCAAATAAACAACAACAACAACAACAACGTCAAATAAACAACAACAACAACAACGACAAATTAACAACAATAACGTCAAATAAACAACAACAACAACGTCAAATAAACAACAACAACAACGTCAAATAAACAACAACAACAACACCAACAATAACAACAACAATAGCAACGTCAAATAAACAACAAAAACAACAACAACGATGTCAACAACATTAACAACGTCAAATAAACAACAACAACAACAACGTCAAATAAACAACAACAACAACAACATCAACAACAACAACGTTAAATAAACAACAACAACAACAACAATAACAACAACAATAACGTCAAATAAACAACAACAAAAACAACGTTAAATAAACAACAACAACAACAAATACAACAACAACAACAACAACAACAACAACGTCAAATAACAACAACGTCAAATAAACAAAAACAACAACGTCAAATAAACAACAACGTCAAATAAACAACAACAACAACAACGTCAAATAAACAACAACAACAACGTCAAATAAATAACAACAACAACAATGTCAAATAAACAACAACAACAACACCGTCAACAACGACAACAATGTCAAATAACAACAACAACAACGTCCAATAAACAACATCAACAACAACAACAACGTCAACAACAACAACAAAGTCAAATAAACAACAACAACAACGTCAAATAAACAACAACGTCAACAACAACAACAACGTCAAATAAACAACAACAACTATGTCAACAACAACAACAACAACAACATCAAATAAACAACAACAACAAAAACAACGTCAACAACAATAACAACGTCAAATAAACAACAATAACAACAACAACAGCAACATCAAATAAACAACAAAAACAACAACAACAATGTCAACAACATTAACAATGTCAAATAAACAACAATAACAACAACGTCAACAACAACAACAACGTCAAATAAACAACAACAACAACAACAACAATAACAATGTCAAATAAACAACAACAACAACGTCAAATAAACAACAACAACAACAAATACAACAACAATAACAACTTCAAATAACATCAACAACGTCAAATAAACAACAACAACAACGTCAAATAAACAACAACAACAATAATGTCAAATAAACAACAACAACAACAACGTCAAATAAATAACAACAACAACAACAATGTCAAATAAACAACAACAACAATGTCCAATAAACAACAACAACAAAAACGTCAACAACAACAACAACAATGTCAAATAAACAACAACAACAATGTCAAATAAACAACAACGGCAACAATAACAACAACGTCAAATAAACAACAACAACTATGTCAACACCAACAATAACAACATAAACAACAACAACAACGTAAACAATAACAACAAAGTCAAATAAACAACAACAACAACAACGTCAAATAAACAACAACAACAACAACGTTAACAACAATGTCAAATAAACAACAACAACAACAACGTCAAATAAATAACAACAATAACTTCAAATAAACAACAAAAACAACGACAACAACAACGTAAAATAAAGAACAACAACAACAACAACAATAACGTCAAATAAACAACAATAACAAAGTCAAATGAATAACAATAATAACAACAACGTCAAATAAGCAACAATAATAACAACAATAACAATTACAACAACAACAACAACGTCAAATAAACAACATCAACAACGTCAAATAAACAGCAACAACAACAACGTCAAATAAAAAACAACAACAACAACATCAACAACAACAAAAACGTCAAAAAAAAACAACAACAACAACAACAACAACAACGTCAATAACAACAACTACGTCAAATAAAAAACAAAAACAACAACGCCAAATAAACAACAACAACAATAATGTCAACATCAACAACGTCAAATAAAAAACAACAACAACGTCAAATAAACACAAACAACTAAAACAACATCAAATAAACAACAACAACAACAACAACGTCAAATAAACAACAACAACGTCAAATAAAAAACAACATCAACAACAACAAAAACGTTAAATAAGCAACAACAACAACAAGAACGTCAATAACAACAACTACGTCAAATAAACAACAACAACAACAACAACGTCAAATAAAAAACAATAATAACAACAACGTCAAATAAGCAACAATAATAACAACAATAACAATTACAACAACAACAACAACAACGTCAAATAAACAGCAACAACAACAACGTCAAATAAAAAACAACAACAACAACATCAACAACAACAAAAACGTCAAATAAACAACAACAGCAACAGCAACAACAACAACAACGTCAATAACAACAACTACGTCAAATAAACCAAACCAACAACAACGCCAAATAAACAACAACAACAATAATGTCAACAACAACAACAACAATGTCCAATAAACAACAACAACAACAACGTCAAGAACAACAATAACAACAACATCAAATAAACAACAACAACAATGTCAACTAAACAACAACGACAACAACAACAACAACGTCAAATAAACAACAACAACTATTTCAACAACAACAATAACAACATCAAATAAACAACAACAACTATGTCAACAACAACAATAACAACATCAAATAAACAACAACAACAACAACAACGTCAACAATAACAACAAAGTCAAATAAACAACAACAACAACAACGTCAAATAAACAACAACAACAACAACAACGTTAACAACAACGTCAAATAAACAACAAAAACAACGTCAAATAAATAACAACAACAACGTCAAATAAACAACAAAAACAACGACAACACCAACGTAAAATAAAGAACAACAACAACAACAACAACAATAACGTCAAATAAACAACAACAACAACGTCAAATGAATAACAACAACAAGGTCAAATAAACAACAATAATAACAACAACGTCAAATAAGCAACAATAATAACAACAATAACAATTACAACAACAACAACGTCAAATAAACAACAACAACAACGTCAAATAAACAGCAACAACAACAACGTCAAATAAAAAACAACAACAACAACATCAACAACAACAAAAACGTCAAATAAACAACAACAACAACAACAACAACAACAACGTCAATAACAACAACTACGTCGAATAAACCACAACAACAACAACGCCAAATAAACAACAACAACAATAATGTCAACAACAACAACGTCAAATAAAAAACAATAACAACGTCAAATAAACAACAATAACTAAAACAACATCAAATAAACAACAACAACAACAACAACGTCAAATAAACAACAACAACTAAAACAACATCAAATAAACAACAACAACAACAATCACAACAACAACAACGTCAACAACAACAACAATGTCAAATAAACAACAACAACAACAACAACGTCAAATAAACAACAACAACAACAACGACAAATTAACAACAACAATGTCAAATAAACAACAACAACAACGTCAAATAAACAACAACAACAACACCAACAATAACAACAACAACAACAACAACGTCAAATAAACAACAAAAACAACAACAACGATGTCAACAACATTAACAACGTCAAATAAACAACAACAACAACAACAACGTCAAATAAACAACAACAACAACAACATCAACAACAACAACAACGTTAAATAAACAACAACAACAACAACAATAACAACAACAATAACGTCAAATAAACAACAACAAAAACAACGTTAAATAAACAACAACAACAACAAATACAACAACAACAACAACAACAACAACGTCAAATAACAACAACGTCAAATAAACAACAACAACAACGTCAAATAAACAACAACAACAACAACAACGTCAAATAAACAACAACAACAACGTCAAATAAATAACAACAACAACAATGTCAAATAAACAACAACAACAACACCGTCAACAACGACAACAATGTCAAATAACAACAACAACAACGTCCAATAAACAACAACAACAACAACAACGTCAACAACAACAACAAAGTCAAATAAACAACAACAACAACGTCAAATAAACAACAACGTCAACAACAACAACAACGTCAAATAAACAACAACAACTATGTCAACAACAACAACAACAACATCAAATAAACAACAACAACAACAACAACGTCAACAACAATAACAACATCAAATAAACAACAATAACAACAACAACAGCAACATCAAATAAACAACAAAAACAACAACAACAATGTCAACAACATTAACAATGTCAAATAAACAACAATAACAACAACGTCAACAACAACAACAACGTCAAATAAACAACAACAACAACAACAATAACAATATCAAATAAACAACAACAACAACGTCAAATAAACAACAACAACAACAAATACAACAACAATAACAACTTCAAATAACATCAACAACGTCAAATAAACAACAACAACAACGTCAAATAAACAATAACAACAATAATGTCAAATAAACAACAACAACAACAACGTCAAATAAATAACAACAACAACAACAATGTCAAATAAACAACAACAACAATGTCCAATAAACAACAACAACAAAAACGTCAACAACAACAACAACAATGTCAAATAAACAACAACAACAACAATGTCAAATAAACAACAACGGCAACAACAACAACAACGTCAAATAAACAACAACAACTATGTCAACACCAACAATAACAACATAAACAACAACAACAACGTCAACAATAACAACAAAGTCAAATAAACAACAACAACAACAACAACGTCAAATAAACAACAACAACAACAACGTTAACAACAATGTCAAATAAACAACAACAACAACAACAACGTCAAATAAATAACAACAACGTCAAATAAACAACAAAAACAACGACAACAACAACGTAAAATAAAGATCAACAACAACAACAACAACAATAACGTCAAATAAACAACAATAACAAAGTCAAATGAATAACAATAATAACAACAACTTCAAATAAGCAACAATAATAACAACAATAACAATTACAACAACAACAACAACGTCAAATAAACAACATCAACAACGTCAAATAAACAGCAACAACAACAACGTCAAATAAAAAACAACAACAACAACATCAACAACAACAAAAACGTCAAAAAAACAACAACAACAACAACAACAACAACAACGTCAATAACAACAACTACGTCAAATAAAAAACAAAAACAACAACGCCAAATAAACAACAACAATAATAATGTCAACATCAACAACGTCAAATAAAAAACAACAACAACGTCAAATAAACAACAACAACTAAAACAACATCAAATAAACAACAACAACAACAACAACGTCAAATAAACAACAACAACGTCAAATAAAAAACAACAACAACAACAACAACAACAACAACAAAAACGTTAAATAAGCAACAACAACAACAAGAACGTCAATAACAACAACTACGTCAAATAAACAACAACAACAACAACGTCAAATAAAAAACAATAATAACAACAACGTCAAATAAGCAACAATAATAACAACAATAACAATTACAACAACAACAACAACGTCAAATAAACAACAACAACAACGTCAAATAAACAGCAACAACAACAACGTCAAATAAAAAACAACAACAACAACATCAACAACAACAAAAACGTCAAATAAACAACAACAACAACAGCAACAACAACAACAACGTCAATAACAACAACTACGTCAAATAAACCACAACAACAACAACGCCAAATAAACAACAACAACAATAATGTCAACAACAACAACAACAATGTCCAATAAACAACAACAACAACAACAACAACAACAACAACAACAACATCAAATAAACAACAACAACAACAACGTCAACAATAACAACAAAGTCAAATAAACAACAACAACAACAACAACGTCAAATAAATAACAACAACAACAACAACGTTAACAACAACGTTAAATAAACAACAAAAACAACGTCAAATAAATAACAACAACAACGTCAAATAAACAACAAAAACAACGACAACAACAACGTAAAATAAAGAACAACAACAACAACAACAACAACAATAACGTCAAATAAACAACAACAACAACGTCAAATGAATAACAACAACAAGGTCAAATAAACAACAATAATAACAACAACGTCAAATAAGCAACAATAATAACAACAATAACAATTACAACAACAACAACAACGTCAAATAAACAACAACAACAACGTCAAATAAACAGCAACAACAACAACGTCAAATAAAAAACAACAACAACAACATCAACAACAACAAAAACGTCAAATAAACAACAACAACAACAACAACAACGTCAATAACAACAACTACGTCAAATAAACCACAACAACAACAACGCCAAATAAACAACAACAACAATAATGTCAACAACAACAACGTCAAATAAAAAACCACAACAACGTCAAATAAACAACAACAACTAAAACAACATCAAATAAACAACAACAACAACAACAACGTCAAATAAACAACAACAACTAAAACAACATCAAATAAACAACAACAACAACAACAACAACGTTAACAACAACAACAACAATGTCAAATAAACAACAACAACAACAACGTCAAATAAACAACAACAACAACAACGACAAATTAACAACAACAATGTCAAATAAACAACAACAACAACGTCAAATAAACAACAACAACAACACCAACAATAACAACAACAACAACAGCAACGTCAAATAAACAACAAAAACAACAACAACGATGTCAAACACATTAACAACGTCAAATAAACAACAACAACAACAACAACGTCAAATAAACAACAACAACAACAACAACAACGTTAAATAAACAACAACAACAACAACAATAACAACAACAATAACGTCAAATAAACAACAACAAAAACATCGTTAAATAAACAACAACAACAACAAATACAACAACAACAACAACAACGTCAAATAAACAACAACAGCAACGTCAAATAAACAACAACGTCAAATAAACAACAACAACAACAACGTCAAATAAACAACAACAACAACAACGTCAAATAAATAACAACAACAACAATGTCAAATAAACAACAACAACAACAACACCGTCAACAACCACAACAACAACACCGTCAACAACGACAACAATGTCAAATAACAACAACAAGAACGTCCAATAAACAACAACAACAACAACGTCAACAACAACAACAAAGTCAAATAAACAACAACAACAACGTCAAATAAACAACAACGTCAACAACAACAACAACGTCAAATAAACAACAACAACTATGTCAACAACAACAACAACAACATCAAATAAACAACAACAACAACAACGTCAACAACAATAACAACATCAAATAAAAAACAATAACAACAACAACAGCAACATCAAATAAACAACAAAAACAACAAAAACAATGTCAACAACATTAACAATGTCAAATAAACAACAATAACAACAACTTCAACAACAACAACAACGTCAAATAAACAACAACAACAACAACAACAATAACAATATCAAATAAACAACAACAACAACGTCAAATAAACAACAACAACAACAAATACAACAACAATAACAACTTCAAATAACATCAACAACGTCAAATAAACAACAACAACAACGTCAAATAAACAACAACAACAATAATGTCAAATAAACAACAACAACAACAACGTCAAATAAATAACAACAACAACAACAATGTCAAATAAACAACAACAACAATGTCCAATAAACAACAACAACAAAAACGTCAACAACAACAACAACAAAGTCAAATAAACAACAACAACAATGTCAAATAAACAACAACGGCAACAACAACAACAACAACGTCAAATAAACAACAACAACTATGTCAAAACCAACAATAACAACATCAACAACAACAACAACGTCAACAATAACAACAAAGTCAAATAAACAACAACAACAACAACAACAACAACAACGTCAAATAAACAACAACAACAACAACGTTAACAACAATGTCAAATAAACAACAACAACAACAACGTCAAATAAATAACAACAACAACGTCAAATAAACAACAAAAACAACGACAACAACAACGTAAAATAAAGAACAACAACAACAACAACAATAACGTCAAATAAACAACAATAACAAAGTCAAATGAATAACAATAATAACAACAACGTCAAATAAGCAACAATAATAACAACAATAACAATTACAGCAACAAGAACAACGTCAAATAAACAACATCAACAACGTCAAATAAACAACAACAACAACAACGTCATATAAAAAACAACAACAACAACATCAACAACAACAAAAACATCAAAAAAACAACAACAACAACAACAACAACAACAACAACAACGTCAAAAACAACAACTACGTCAAATAAAAAACAAAAACAACAACGCCAAATAAACAACAACAACAACAATAATGTCAACATCAACAACGTCAAATAAAAAACAACAACAACGTCAAATAAACAACAACAACTAAAACAACATCAAATAAACAACAACAACAACAACAACAACAACGTCAAATAAACAACAACAACGTCAAATAAAAAACAACAACAACAACAACATCAACAACAACAAAAACGTTAAATAAGCAACAACAACAACAACAACGTCAATAACAACAACTACGTCAAATAAACAACAACAACAACAACGTCAAATAAACAACAACAACAACAATGTCAATAACAACAACGTCAAATAAAAAACAACAACAAACTCAAATAAATAACAATAACTAAAACCGCATCAAATAAACAACAACAACAACAACAATGTCAAATAAACAACAATAACAACGTCAACAACAACGTCAAATAAACAACAACAACAACAACGTCAAATAAATAACAACAACAACGTCAAATAAACAACAAAAACAACGACAACAACAACGTCAAATAAAGAACAACAACAACAACAACGTCAAATAAACAACAACAACAACAGCGTCAAATGAATAACAACAACAACAACGTCAAATAAACAACAACAATAACAACAACGTCAAATAAGCAACAACAATAACAACAATAACAAATACAACAACAACAACAACCTCAAATAAAGAACAACAACAACGTCAAATAAACAACAACAACAACAACGTCAAATGAATAACAACAACAACAACGTCAAATAAACAACAACAATAACAACAATGTCAAATAAGCAACAACAATAACAACAATAACAAATACAACAACAACAACAACAACGTCAATAACAACAACTATGTCAAATATTCAACAACAACAACAACGTTAAATAAACAACAACAACAACAATGTCAACAACAACAACGTCAAATAAAAAACAACAACAACGTCAAATAAACAACAACAACTAAAACAACATCAAATAAACAACAACAACAACAACAACAACGTCAAATAAACAACAACAACGTCAAATAAAAAACAACAACAACAACAACATCAACAATAACAAAAACGTCAAATAAGAAACAACAACAACAACGTCAATAACAACAACTACGTCAAATAAACAACAACAACAACAACGTCAAATAAACAATAACAACAACAATGTCAATAACAACAACGTCAAATAAAAAAAATCAACAACTTCAAATAAACAACAACAACTAAAACAGCATCAAATAAACAACAACAACAACAATGTCAAATAAACAACAACAACAACAACGTCAACAACAACGTCAAATAAGCAACAACAACAACAACGTCAAATAAATAACAACAACGTCAAATAAACAACAAAAACAACGACAACAACAACGTCAAATCAAGAACAACAACAACAACAACGTCAAATAAACAACAACAACAACAACGTCAAATAAATAACAACAACAACAACAATGTCAAATAAACAACAACAACAACAACACCGTCAACAACAACAACAATGTCAAATAAACAACAACAACAACGTCCAATAAACAACAACAACAACAACGTCAACAACAACAACAACAACGTCAAATAAAAAATAACAACATCAAATAAACAACAACAGAAACAACAACAACAACGTTAAATAAACATCAACAGCTATGTCAACAACAACAATAACAACATCAAATAAACAACAACAACAACAATGTCAACAACAACAACAAAGTCAAATAAACAACAACAACAACAACAACAACAACGTCAAATAAACAACAACAACAACAACGTCAAATAAACAACAACAACAACGTCAAATAAATAACAACAACAACGTCAAATAAACAACAAAAACAACGACAACAACAACGTAAAATAAAGAACAACAACAACAACAATAACGTCAAATAAACAACAACAACGTCAAACGAATAACAACAACAACAAGGTCAAATAAACAACAATAATAACAACAACGTCAAATAAGCAACAACAATAACAACAATAACAATTACAACAACAACAACAACGTCAAATAAACAACAACAACAACGTCAAATAAACAACAACAACAATGTCAAATAAATAACAACAACACTAATGTCAAATAAACAACAACAACAACAACACCGTCAACAACAACAACAACAACACCGTCAACAACGACAACAATGTCAAATAACAACAACAAGAACGTCCAATAAACAACAACAACAACAACGTCAACAACAACAACAAAGTCAAATAAACAACAACAACAACGTCAAATAAACAACAACGTCAACAACAACAACAACGTCAAATAAACAACAACAACTATGTCAACAACAACAACAACAACATCAAATAAACAACAACAACAACAACGTCAACAACAATAACAACATCAAATAAAAAACAATAACAACAACAACAGCAACATCAAATAAACAACAAAAACAACAACAACAATGTCAACAACATTAACAATGTCAAATAAACAACAATAACAACAACGTCAACAACAACAACAACGTCAAATAAACAACAACAACAACAACAATAACAATATCAAATAAACAACAACAACAACGTCAAATAAACAACAACAACAACAAATACAACAACAATAACAACTTCAAATAACATCAACAACGTCAAATAAACAACAACAACAACGTCAAATAAACAACAACAACAATAATGTCAAATAAACAACAACAACAACAACGTCAAATAAATAACAACAACAACAACAATGTCAAATAAACAACAACAACAATGTCCAATAAACAACAACAACAAAAACGTCAATAACAACAACAACAATGTCAAATAAACAACAACAACAATGTCAAATAAACAACAACGGCAACAACAACAACAACAACGTCAAATAAACAACAACAACTATGTCAAAACCAACAATAACAACATCAACAACAACAACAACGTCAACAATAACAACAAAGTCAAATAAACAACAACAACAACAACAACAACAACGTCAAATAAACAACAACAACAACAACGTTAACAACAATGTCAAATAAACAACAACAACAACAACGTCAAATAAATAACAACAACAACGTCAAATAAACAACAAAAACAACGACAACAACAACGTAAAATAAAGAACAACAACAACAACAACAATAACGTCAAATAAACAACAATAACAAAGTCAAATGAATAACAATAATAACAACAACGTCAAATAAGCAACAATAATAACAACAATAACAATTACAGCAACAACAACAACGTCAAATAAACAACATCAACAACGTCAAATAAACAGCAACAACAACAACGTCATATAAAAAACAACAACAACAACATCAACAACAACAAAAACATCAAAAAAACAACAACAACAACAACAACAACAACAACAACGTCAAAAACAACAACTACGTCAAATAAAAAACAAAAACAACAACGCCAAATAAACAACAACAACAACAATAATGTCAACATCAACAACGTCAAATAAAAAACAACAACAACGTCAAATAAACAACAACAACTAAAACAACATCAAATAAACAACAACAACAACAACAACGTCAAATAAACAACAACAACGTCAAATAAAAAACAACAACAACAACAACATCAACAACAACAAAAACGTTAAATAAGCAACAACAACAACAACAACGTCAATAACAACAACTACGTCAAATAAACAACAACAACAACAACGTCAAATAAACAACAACAACAACAATGTCAATAACAACAACGTCAAATAAAAAACAACAACAAACTCAAATAAATAACAATAACTAAAACCGCATCAAATAAACAACAACAACAACAATGTCAAATAAACAACAATAACAACGTCAACAACAACGTCAAATAAACAACAACAACAACAACGTCAAATAAATAACAACAACAACGTCAAATAAACAACAAAAACAACGACAACAACAACGTCAAATAAAGAACAACAACAACAACAACGTCAAATAAACAACAACAACAACAGCGTCAAATGAATAACAACAACAACAACGTCAAATAAACAACAACAATAACAACAACGTCAAATAAGCAACAACAATAACAACAATAACAAATACAATAACAACAACAACCTCAAATAAAGAACAACAACAACAACAACGTCAAATAAACAACAACAACAACAACGTCAAATGAATAACAACAACAACAACGTCAAATAAACAACAACAATAACAACAATGTCAAATAAGCAACAACAATAACAACAATAACAAATACAACAACAACAACAACAACGTCAATAACAACAACTATGTTAAATATTCAACAACAACAACAACGTTAAATAAACAACAACAACAACAATGTCAACAACAACAACGTCAAATAAAAAACAACAACAACGTCAAATAAACAACAACAACTAAAACAACATCAAATAAACAACAACAACAACAACAACAACGTCAAATAAACAACAACAACGTCAAATAAAAAACAACAACAACAACAACAACATCAACAATAACAAAAACGTCAAATAAGAAACAACAACAACAACGTCAATAACAACAACTACGTCAAATAAACAACAACAACAACAACGTCAAATAAACAATAACAACAACAATGTCAATAACAACAACGTCAAATAAAAAAAATCAACAACTTCAAATAAACAACAACAACTAAAACAGCATCAAATAAACAACAACAACAACAATGTCAAATAAACAACAACAACAACAACAACGTCAACAACAACGTCAAATAAGCAACAACAACAACAACGTCAAATAAATAACAACAACGTCAAATAAACAACAAAAACAACGACAACAACAACGTCAAATCAAGAACAACAACAACAACAACGTCAAATAAACAACAACAACAACAACGTCAAATAAATAACAATAACAACAACAATGTCAAATAAACAACAACAACAACAACACCGTCAACAACAACAACAATGTCAAATAAACAACAACAACAACGTCCAATAAACAACAACAACAACAACGTCAACAACAACAACAACAACGTCAAATAAAAAATAACAACATCAAATAAACAACAACAGAAACAACAACAACAACGTTAAATAAACATCAACAGCTATGTCAACAACAACAATAACAACATCAAATAAACAACAACAACAACAATGTCAACAACAACAACAAAGTCAAATAAACAACAACAACAACAACAACAACGTCAAATAAACAACAACAACAACAACGTCAAATAAACAACAACAACAACAACGTCAAATAAATAACAACAACAACGTCAAATAAACAACAAAAACAACGACAACAACAACGTAAAATAAAGAACAACAACAACAACAATAACGTCAAATAAACAACAACAACAACGTCAAACGAATAACAACAACAACAAGGTCAAATAAACAACAATAATAACAACAACGTCAAATAAGCAACAACAATAACAACAATAACAATTACAACAACAACAACAACGTCAAATAAACAACAACAACAACGTCAAATAAACAACAACAACAACGTCAAATAAAAAACAACAACAACAACATCAACAACAACAAAAACGTCAAATAAACAACAACAACAACAACAACAACGTCAATAACAACAACCACGTCAAATAAACAACAACAACAACAACGTCAAATAAACAACAACAACAACAATGTCAACAACAACATCATCAAATAAACAACAACAACAACAACAACAACAACAACAACAACAACGTCAACAACAACAACAAAAACGTCAAATAAACATCAACAACGTCAAATAAAAAACAACAACGTCAAATAAAAAACAACAACGTCAAATAAAAAACAACAACAACAACAACATCAACAACAACAACAAAAACGTCAAATAAACATCAACAACAACGTCAATAACAACAACTACGTCAAATAAACAACAACAACGTCAAATAAACAACAACAACAACAACGTCAAATAAAAAACAACAAAAACGTCAAATAAACAACAACAACTAAAACAACGTCAAATAAACAACAACAACTAAAACAACATCAAATAAACAACAACAACAACAACGTCAAATAAACAACAACAACAACAACGTCAACAACAACAACAACAATGTCAAATAAACAACAACAACAACGTCAAATTAACAACAACAACAACAACGTCAAATAAACAACAACAACAACAACGTCAAATAAACAACAACAACAACGTCAAATAAACAACAACAACAACACCAAAAATAACAACAACAATAACAACGTCAAATAAACAACAAAAACAACAACAACAATGTCAACAACATTAACAACGTCAAATAAACAACAACAACAACAACGTCAAATAAACAACAACAACAACAACATCAACAACAACAACAACAACGTCAATAACAACAACTACGTCAAATAAAAAACAAAAATAACAACGCCAAATAAACAACAACAACAATAATGTCAACATCAACAACGTCAAATAAAAAACAACAACAACGTCAAATAAACAACAACAACTAAAACAACATCAAATAAACAACAACAACAACAACAACGTCAAATAAACAACAACAACGTCAAATAAAAAACAACAACAACAACAACATCAACAACAACAAAAACGTTAAATAAGCAACAACAACAACAACAACGTCAATAACAACAACTACGTCAAATAAACAACAACAACAACAACGTCAAATAAACAACAACAACAACAATGTCAATAACAACAACGTCAAATAAAAAACAACAACAAACTCAAATAAATAACAATAACTAAAACCGCATCAAATAAACAACAACAACAACAATGTCAAATAAACAACAATAACAACGTCAACAACAACGTCAAATAAACAACAACAACAACAACGTCAAATAAATAACAACAACAACGTCAAATAAACAACAAAAACAACGACAACAACAACGTCAAATAAAGAACAACAACAACAACAACGTCAAATAAACAACAACAACAACAGCGTCAAATGAATAACAACAACAACGTCAAATAAACAACAACAATAACAACAACGTCAAATAAGCAACAACAATAACAACAATAACAAATACAACAACAACAACAACCTCAAATAAAGAACAACAACAACAACAACGTCAAATAAACAACAACAACAACAACGTCAAATGAATAACAACAACAACAACGTCAAATAAACAACAACAATAACAACAATGTCAAATAAGCAACAACAATAACAACAATAACAAATACAACAACAACAACAACGTCAATAACAACAACTATGTCAAATAATCAACAACAACAACAACGTTAAATAAACAACAACAACAACAATGTCAACAACAACAACGTCAAATAAAAAACAACAACAACGTCAAATAAACAACAACAACTAAAACAACATCAAATAAACAACAACAACAACAACAACAACGTCAAATAAACAACAACAACGTCAAATAAAAAACAACAACAACAACAACATCAACAATAACAAAAATGTCAAATAAGAAACAACAACAACAACGTCAATAACAACAACTACGTCAAATAAACAACAACAACAACAACGTCAAATAAACAATAACAACAACAATGTCAATAACAACAACGTCAAATAAAAAAATCAACAACTTCAAATAAACAACAACAACTAAAACAGCATCAAATAAACAACAACAACAACAATGTCAAATAAACAACAACAACAACAACGTCAACAACAACGTCAAATAAGCAACAACAACAACAACGTCAAATAAATAACAACAACGTCAAATAAACAACAAAAACAACGACAACAACAACGTCAAATCAAGAACAACAACAACAACAACGTCAAATAAACAACAACAACAACAACGTCAAATAAATAACAACAACAACAACAATGTCAAATAAACAACAACAACAACAACACCGTCAACAACAACAACAATGTCAAATAAACAACAACAACAACGTCCAATAAACAACAACAACAACGTCAACAACAACAACAACAACATCAAATAAAAAATAACAACATCAAATAAACAACAAAAGAAACAACAACAACAACGTTAAATAAACATCAACAACTATGTCAACAACAACAATAACAACATCAAATAAACAACAACAACAACAATGTCAACAACAACAACAAAGTCAAATAAACAACAACAACAACAACAACAACGTCAAATAAACAACAACAACAACAACGTCAAATAAACAACAACAACAACAACGTCAAATAAATAACAACAACAACGTCAAATAAACAACAAAAACAACGACAACAACAACGTAAAATAAAGAACAACAACAACAACAATAACGTCAAATAAACAACAACAACAACGTCAAACGAATAACAACAACAACAAGGTCAAATAAAAAACAATAATAACAACAACGTCAAATAAGCAACAACAATAACAACAATAACAATTACAACAACAACAACAACGTCAAATAAACAACAACAACAACGTCAAATAAACAACAACAACAACGTCAAATAAAAAACAACAACAACAACATCAACAACAACAAAAACGTCAAATAAACAACAACAACAACAACAACAACGTCAATAACAACAACTACGTCAAATAAACAACAACAACAACAACGTCAAATAAACAACAACAACAACAATGTCAACAACAACATCATCAAATAAACAACAACAACAACAACAACAACAACTAAGTCAACAACAACAACAAAAACGTCAAATAAACATCAACAACGTCAAATAAAAAACAACAACGTCAAATAAAAAACAACAATGTCAAATAAAAAACAACAACAACAACAACATCAACAACAACAACAAAAACGTCAAATAAACATCAACAACAACGTCAATAACAACAACTACGTCAAATAAACAACAACAACGTCAAATAAACAACAACAACAACAACGTCAAATAAAAAACAACAAAAACGTCAAATAAACAACAACAACTAAAACAACGTCAAATAAACAACAACAACTAAAACAACATCAAATAAACAACAACAACAACAACGTCAAATAAACAACAACAACAACAACGTCAACAACAACAACAACAATGTCAAATAAACAACAACAATAACGTCAAATTAACAACAACAACAACAACGTCAAATAAAAAACAACAACAACAACGTCAAATAAACAACAACAACAACGTCAAATAAACAACAACAACAACACCAAAAATAACAACAACAACAACAACAACGTCAAATAAACAACAAAAACAACAACAACAATGTCAACAACATTAACAACGTCAAATAAACAACAACAACAACAACGTCAAATAAACAACAACAACAACAACATCAACAATGACAACAACAACGTTAAATAAAAAACAACAACAACAACAATAACGTCAAATAAACAACAACAACAACGTTAAATAAAAAACAACAACAACAACAACAACAAATACAACAACAACAACATCAAATAACAACAACAACGTCAAATAAACAACAACAGCAACGTCAAATAAACAACAACGTCAAATAAACAACAACAACAACGTCAAATAAACAACAACAACAACAACAACGTCAAATAAATAACAACAACAACAACAATGTCAAATAAACAACAACAACAATGTCCAATAAACAACAACAACAACAACGTCAACAACAACAACAACAATAACAACAACGTCAAATAAACAACAACAACAATGTCAAATAAACAACAACGGCAACAACAACAACGTCAAATAAACAACAACAACTATTTCAACAACAACAATAACAACATCAAATAAACAACAACAACTATGTCAACAACAACAATAACAACATCAAATAAACAACAACAACAACAACAACGTCAAAAATAACAACAAAGTCAAATAAACAACAACAACAACAACAACAACGTCAAATAAACAACAACAACAACAACGTTAACAACAACGTCAAATAAACAACAACAACATCAACGTCAAATAAATAACAACAACAACGTCAAATAAACAACAAAAACAACGACAACAACAACAACAACAACCACAATAACGTCAAATAAACAACAACAACAACGTCAAATGAATAACAACAACAACAAGGTCAAATAAACAACAATAATAATAACAACAACGTCAAATAAGCAACAATAATAACAACAATAACAATTACAACAACAACAACAACGTCAAATAAACAACAACAACAACGTCAAATAAACAGCAACAACAACAACGTCAAATAAAAAACAACAACAACAACATAAAAAACAACAAAAACGTCAAATAAACAACAACAACAACAACAACGTCAATAACAACAACTACGTCAAATAAACCACAACAACAACAACGCCAAATAAACAACAACAACAATAATGTCAACAACAACAACGTCAAATAAAAAACAACAACAACGTCAAATAAACCACAACAACTAAAACAACATCAAATAAACAACAACAACAACAACAACGTCAAATAAACAACAACAACTAAAACAACATCAAATAAACAACAACAACAACGTCAACAACAACAACAACAATGTCAAATAAACAACAACAACAACAACGTCAAATAAACAACAACAACAACAACAACATCAAATTAACAACAACAACGTCAAATAAACAACAACAACAACGTCAAATAAACAACAACAGCAACACCAACAATAACAACAACAACATCAACGTCAAATAAACAACAAAAACAACAACAACAATGTCAACAACATTAACAACGTCAAATAAACAACAACAATAACAACAACGTCAAATAAACATCAACAACAACAACATCAACACCAACAACGTTAAATAAACAACAACAACAACAACAACAATAACAACAACAATAACGTCAAATAAACAACAACAAAAACAACGTTAAATAAACAACAACAACTACAAATACAACAACAACAATAACAACAACGTCAAATAAAAACAACGTCAAATAAACAACAACCGCAACGTCAAATAAACAACAACGTCAAATAAACAACAACAACAATGTCAAATAAACAACAACAACAACAACAACGTCAAATAAATAACAACAACAACAATGTCAAATAAACAACAACAACAACATCGTCAACAACGACAACAATGTCAAATAACAACAACAACAACAACGTCCAATAAACAACTACAACAACAACAACGTCAACAACAACAACAACAAAGTCAAATAAACAACAACAACAACGTCAAATAAATAACAACGTCAACAACAACAACAACAACGTCAAATAAACAACAACAACTATGTCAACAACAACAACAACAACAACAACATCAAATAAACAACAACAACAACAACAACGTCAACAACAATAACAACGTCAAATAAACAACAATAACAACAACAACAACAGCAACATCAAATAAACAACAAAAACAACAACAACAATGTCAACAACATTAACAATGTCAAATAAACAACAATAACAACAACGTCAACAACAACAACAACGTCAAATAAACAACAACAACAACAACACCAACAACAATAACAACATCAAATAAACAACAACAACAACGTCAAATAAACAACAACGTCAAATAAACAACAACAACAACAACAACAAATACAACAACAATAACAACTTCAAATAACATCAACAACGTCAAATAAACAACAACAACAACGTCAAATAAACAACAATAATGTCAAATAAACAACAACAACAACGTCAAATAAATAACAACAACAACAATGTCAAATAAACAACAACAACAATGTCCAATAAACAACAACAACAACAACGTCAACAACAACAACAACGTCAAATAAACAACAACAACAATGTCAAATAAACAACAACGGCAACAACAACAACAACGTCAAATAAACAACAACAATTATGTCAACAACAACAATAACAACATCAACAACAACAACAACGTCAACAATAACAACAAAGTCAAATAAACAACAACAACAACAACAACGTCAAATAAACAACAACAACAACAACGTTAACAACAACGTCAAATAAACAACAACAATAACAACGTCAAATAAATAACAACAACAACGTCAAATAAACAAGAAAAACAACGACAACAACAACGTAAAATAAAGAACAACAACAACAACAACAACAACAACAATAACGTCAAATAAACAACAACAACAAAGTCAAATGAATAACAATAATAACAACAACGTCAAATAAGCAACAACAATAACAACAATAACTATTACAACAACAACAACAACGTCAAATAAACAACAACAACAACGTCAAATAAACAACAACAACAACGTCAAATAAAAAACAACAACAACAACATCAACAACAACAACAAAAACGTCAAATAAACAAAAACAACAACAACAACGTCAATAACAACAACTACGTCAAATAAACAACAACAACAACAACGTCAAATAAATAACAACAACAACAACAATGTCACCAACAACAACATCAAATAAACAACAACAACAACAACAACAACAACAACAACAACAACGTCAAATAAAAAACAACAACGTCAAATAAAAAACAACAACAACAACAACATCAACAACAACAAAAACGTCAAATAAACATCAACAACAACGTCAATAACAACAACTACGTCAAATAAACAACAACAACAACAACGTCAAATAAACAACAACAACAACGTCAAATAAAAAACAACAAAAATGTCAAATAAACAACAACAACTAAAACAACATCAAATAAACAACAACAACAACAACGTCAAATAAACAACAACAACTAAAACAACATCAAATAAACAACAACAACAACAACGTCAAATAAACAACAACAACAACGTCAACAACAACAACAACAATGTCAAATAAACAACAACAACAACAACGTCAAATTAACAACAACAACAACAACGTCAAATAAACAACAACAACAACAACAACGTCAAATAAACAACAACAACAACGTCAAATAAACAACAACATCAACACCAACAATAACAACAACAACAACGTCAAATAAACAACAAAAACAACAACAACAATGTCAACAACATTAACAACGTCAAATAAACAACAACAACAACAACGTCAAATAAACAACAACAACAACATCAACAACAACAACAACGTTAAATAAACAACAACAACAACAACAATAACAACAACAATAACATCAAATAAACAACAACAACAACAACGTTAAATAAACAACAACAACAACAAATACAACAACAACAACAACGTCAAATAACAACAACAACGTCAAATAAACAACAACAGCAACGTCAAATAAAAACAACGTCAAATAAACAACAACAACAACAACGTCAAATAAACAACAACAACAACGTCAAATAAATAACAATAACAATGTCAAATAAACAACAACAACAACACCGTCAACAACGACAACAATGTCAAATAACAACAACAACAACAACGTCCAATAAACAACAACAACAACGTCAACAACAACAACAAAGTCAATTAAACAACAACAACAACGTCAAATAAACAACAACGTCAACAACAACAACAACAACGTCAAATAAACAACAACAACTAAGTCAATAACAACAACAACATCAAATAAACAACAACAACATCAACGTCAACAACAATAACAACGTCAAATAAACAACAATAACAACAACAACAACAACATCAAATAAACAACAAAAACAACAACAACAATGTCAACAACATTAACAATGTCAAATAAACAACAACAACAACAACGTCAACAACAACAACAACGTCAAATAAACAACAACAACAACAACAATAACAACGTCAAATAAACAACAACAACAACGTCAAATAAACAACAACAACAACGTCAAATAAATAACAAGAACAACAACAAATACAACAATAATAACAACTTCAAATAACAACAACATCGTCAAATAAACAACCACAACAACGTCAAATAAACAACAACAACAACAATAATGTCAAATACACAACAACAACAACAACGTCAAATAAATAACAACAACAACAATGTCAAATAAACAACAACAACAATGTCCAATAAACAACAACAACAACAACGTCAACAACAACAACAACAACAACGTCAAATAAACAACAACAACAATGTCAAATAAACAACAACGGCAACAACAACAACAACGTCAAATAAACAACAACAACTATGTCAACAACAACAATAACAACATCAAATAAACAACAACAACTATGTCAACAACAACAATAACAACATCAAATAAACAACAACAACAACAACAACGTCAACAATAACAACAAAGTCAAATAAACAACAACAACAACAACAACAACGTCAAATAAACAACAACAACAACAATGTCAAATAAACAACAACAACAACGTCAAATAAATAACAACAACAACGTCAAATAAACAACAAAAACAATGACAACAACAACGTAAAATAAAGAACAACAACAACAACAACAAGAACAACAATAACGTCAAATAAACAACAACAACAACGTCAAATGAATAACAACAACAACAAGGTCAAATAAACAACAATAATAACAACAACGTCAAATAAGCAACAATAATAACAACAATAACAATTACAACAACAACAACAACGTCAAATAAACAACAACAACAACGTCAAATAAACAGCAACAACAACAACGTCAAATAAAAAACAACAACAACAACATTAACAACAACAAAAACGTCAAATAAACAACAACACAACAACAACAACAACAACAACGTCAATAACAACAACTACGTCAAATAAACAACAACAACAACAACAACGCCAAATAAACAACAACAACAATAATGTCAACAACAACAACGTCAAATAAAAAACAACAACAACGTCAAATAAACAACAACAACTAAAACAACATCAAATAAACAACAACAACAACGTCAAATAAACAACAACAACTAAAACAACATCAAATAAACAACAACAACAACAACAACAACAACGTCAAATAAACAACAACAACAACGTCAACAACAACAACAACAATGTCAAATAAACAACAACAACAACAACGTCAAATAAACAACAACAACAACAACAACGTCAAATTAACAACAACAACGTCAAATAAACAACAACAACAACGTCAAATAAACAACAACAACAACGTCAAATAAACAACAACAACAACACCAACAATAACAACAACAATAGCAACGTCAAATAAACAATAAAAACAACAACAACAATGTCAACAACATTAACAACGTCAAATAAACAACAACAACAACAACGTCAAATAAACAACAACAACAACAACATCAATAACAACAACAACGTTAAATAAACAACAACAACAACAACAATAACAACAACAATAACGTCAAATAAACAACAACAAAAACAACGTTAAATAAACAACAACAACAACAAATACAACAACAACAACGTCAAATAACAACAATGTTAAATAAATAACAACAGCAACTTCAAATAAACAACAACGTCAAATAAACAACAACAACAACAACGTCAAACAAACAACAACAACAACAACGTCAAATAAATAACAACAACAACAATGTCAAATAAACAACAACAACAACACTGTCAACAACGACAACAATGTCAAATAACAACAACAACAACAACGTCCAATAAACAACAACAACAACAACAACGTCAACAACAACAACAAAGTCAAATAAACAACAACAACAACGTCAAATAAACAACAACGTCAACAACAACAACAACAACAACAACGTCAAATAAACAACAACAACTATGTCAACAACAACAACAACATCAAATAAACAACAACAACAACAACAACGTCAACAACAATAACAACGTCAAATAAACAACAATAACAACAACAACAAGAGCAACATCAAATAAACAACAAAAACAACAACAACAATGTCAACAACATTAACAATGTCAAATAAACAACAATAACAACAACGTCAACAACAACAACAACGTCAAATAAACAACAACAATAACAAATACAACAATAATAACAACTTCACATAACATCAACAACGTCAAATAAACAACAACAACAACAACGTCAAATAAACAACAACAACAACAATAATGTCAAATAAACAACAACAACAACAACGTCAAATAAATAACAACAACAACAACAACAATGTCAAATAAACAACAACAACAATGTCCAATAAACAACAACAACAACAACGTCAACAACAACAACAACAATGTCAAATAAACAACAACAACAATGTCAAATAAACAACAACGGCAACAACAACAACAACGTCAAATAAACAACAACAACTATGTCAACAACAACAATAACAACATCAACAACAACAACAACGTCAACAATAATAACAAAGTCAAATAAACAACAACAACAACAACAACAACAACGTCAAATAAACAACAACAACAACAACAACGTTAACAACAACGTCAAATAAACAACAACAACAACAACGTCAAATAAATAACAACAACAACGTCAAATAAACAACAAAAACAACGACAACAACAACGTAAAATAAAGAACAACAACAACAACAACAACAACAACAACTTCAACAACAACAACAACAACAACTTCAACAACAACAACAATGTCAAATAAACAACAAAAACAACAACAACAACAACAACGTCAAATAAACAACAACAACAACGTCAACTAAACAACAACGACAACAACAACGTCAAATAAACAACAACCACAACAACAACGTCAAATAAACAACAACAACAACAACAACAACAACACCGTCAAATAAACAACAACAACAACAACACCAACAATAACAACAACAACTACAACGTCAAATAAACAACAACAAAAACAACAACAACATCAAGAACAACAACAAAAACGTCAAATAAATAACAACAACAACAACAACATCAACAACAACAACTACGTCAAATAAACAACTACAACAACGTCAAATAAACAATAACAACAACAACAACATCGTCAACAACAACAACAATGTCAAATAAACAACAACAACAATGTCAAATAAACAACAACAACAACAACGTCAACAACAACAACAACGTCAAATAAACAACAACGTCAACAACAACAACAATGTCAAATAAACAACAACAACACCAACAACAACAACAACAACGTCAAATAAATAACAACAACAACGTCAAATAAACAACAACAACAACGTCAACAACAACAACAACAACAACAATGTCAAATAAACAACAACAACAACATCGTCAATAACAACAACAATGTCAAATAAACAACAACAACAACGTCAACAACAACAACAACGTCAAATAAACAACAACAACAACGTCAAATAAACAGCAACGTCAACAACAACAACAACTATGTCAACAACAACAACAACATCAAATAAACAACAACAACAACGTCAACAACAACAACAACAACGTCAAATAAATAATAACAACAACAACATCGCCAAATAAACAACAACAACAACAACAACAACGTCAACAACAACAACAACGTCAAATAAACAACAAAAACAACGTCAAATAAACAACAACAACAACGTCAAATAAACAATAAAAACAACAACAACAACAACAACAACGTCAAATAAACAACAACAACAACAACGTCAAATAAACAACAACAATAACAACGTCAATTAAACAACAACAACGTCAAATAAACAACAACAACAACGTCAACAACAACAACAACAATGTCAAATAAACAACAACAACAACGTCAAATAAACAACAACAACAATGTCAAATAAACAACAACAACAACAACGTCAACAACAACAACAACGTCAAATAAACAACAATAACAACGTCAAATAAACAATAACAACAACAACGTCAAATAAACAACAAAAACAACGAAAACAACAACGTCAAATAAACAACAACACCAACAACGTCAAATAAACAGCAACAATAACAACGTCAAATGAACAACAACAACAACAACAACGTCAAATAAACAACAACAACAATAACAACAACAACAACAATGTCAAATAAACAACAACAACAACAACAACGTCAAATAAACAACAACAACATCAACAACAACAACAAAAACGTCAAATAAACAACAACAACAACAACAACGTCAACAACAACAACTACGTCAAATAAACAACTACAACAACGTCAAATAAACAATAACAACAACAACAACACCGTCAACAACAACAACAATGTCAAATAAACAACAACAACAACAATGTCAAATAAACAACAACAACAACGTCAACAACAACAACAACGTCAAATAAACAACAACAACAACAACGTCAAATAAACAACAACGTCAACAACAACAATGTCAAATAAACAACATTAACACCAACAACAACAACAACAACAACGTCAAATAAATAACAACAACAACGTCAAATAAACAACAACAACAACAACGTCAACAACAACAACAACAATGTCAAATAAACAACAACAACAACAACATCGTCAATAACAACAATAATGTCAAATAAACAACAACAACAACAACGTCAACAACAACAACAACGTCAAATAAACAACAACAGCAACGTCAACAACAACAACATCAAATAAACAACAACAACTATGTCAACAACAACAACATCAAATAAACAACAACAACAGCGTTAACAACAACAACAACAACGTCAAATAAACAACAACAACAACAACATCGTCAAATAAACAACAACAACAACAACAACGTCAGCAACAACAACAACGTCAAATAAACAACAAAAACAACGTCAAATAAACAACAACAACAACGTCAAATAAACAATAAAAACAACAACAACAACAACGTCAAATAAACAACAACAACAACGTCAAATAAACAACAACAACAATGTCAACAACAATAACAACAGCATCAAATAAACAACAACAACAACGTCAAATAAACAACAACGTCAACAACAACAACAATTTGAAATAAACAACAACAACTATGTCAACAATAACAACAACAACATCAAATAAACAACAACAACAACAACGTCAACAACAACAACAACAACAACATCAAATAAACAACAACAGCAACAACGTCAAATAAACAACAACAACAACAACACCGTCAAATAAACAACAACAACAACAACGTCAAATAAACAACAACAACAACAACAACAACGTCAAATAAACAACAACAACAACAACGTCAACAACAACAACAATGTCAAATAAACAACAAAAACAACAACAACAACAACAAACGTCAAATAAACAACAACAACAACGTCAACTAAACAACAACGACAACAACAACGTCAAATAAACAACAACCACAACAACAACGTCAAATAAACAACAACAACAACAACACCGTCAAATAAACAACAACAACAACAACACCAACAATAACAACAACAACTACACGTCAAATAAACAACAACAAAAACAACAACAACATCAACAACAACAACAAAAACGTCAAATAAACAACAACAACAACAACAACAACGTCAACAACAACAACTACGTCAAATAAACAACTACAACAACGTCAAATAAACAATAACAACAACAACAACATCGTCAACAACAACAACAATGTCAAATAAACAACAACAACAATGTCAAATAAACAACAACAACAACGTCAAATAAACAACAACGTCAACAACAACAACAATGTCAAATAAACAACAACAACACCAACAACAACAACAACAACGTCAAATAAATAACAACAACAACGTCAAATAAACAACAACAACAACGTCAACAACAACAACAACAACAACAACAATGTCAAATAAACAACAACAACAACATCGTCAATAACAACAACAATGTCAAATAAACAACAACAACAACGTCAACAACAACAACAACGTCAAATAAACAACAACAACGTCAAATAAACAGCAACGTCAACAACAACAACATCAAATAAACAACAACAAGTATGTCAACAACAACAACATCAAATAAACAACAACAACAGCGTCAACAACAACAACAACAACGTCAAATAAATAACAACAACAACAACATCGCCAAATAAACAACAACAACAACAACAACAACATCAACAACAACAACAACGTCAAATAAACAATAAAAACAACGTCAAATAAACAACAACAACAACGTCAAATAAACAAGAAAAACCACAACAACAACAACAACGTCAAATAAACAACAACAACAACATCGTCAAATAAACAACAACAACAATGTCAACAACAATAACAACAGCATCAAATAAACAACAACAACAACGTCAAATAAACAACAACGTCAACAACAAAAACAATGTGAAAAAAACAACAACAACTATGTCAACAATAACAACAACAACAACATCAAATAAACAACAACAACAACAACAACGTCAACGACAACAACAACATCAAATAAACAACAACAGCAACAACGTCAAATAAACAACAACAACAACACCGTCAAATAAACAACAACAACAACAACAACAACCTCAAAAAATCAACAACAACTAAAACAACGTCATATAAACAACAACAACAACACCGTCAACAACAACAACAATGTCAAATAAACAACAACAACAACATCAAATAAACAACAACAACAGCAACAACAACGTTAACAACAACAACAACGTCAAATAAACAACAACAACAACAACGTCAAATAAACAACAAAGTCAACAACAACAACAATGTCAAATAAACAACAACAACAACAACAACAACAACAACGTCAAACAAATAACAACAACAACAACGTCAAATAAAAAACAACAACAACGTCAACAACAACAACAATGTCAAATAAACAACAACAACAACAACAACGTCAACAACAACAACAACGTCAAATAAACAACAACAACAACAACAACAACGTCAAATAAACAACAACGTCAACAACAACAATGTCAAATAAACAACAACAACACCAACAACAACAACAACAACAACAACGTCAAATAAATAACAACAACAACGTCAAATAAACAACAACAACAACAACAACGTCAACAACAACAACAACAATGTCAAATAAACAACAACAACAACATCGTCAATAACAACAATAATGTCAAATAAACAACAACAACAACGTCAAAAACAACAACAACGTCAAATAAACAACAACAACAACGTCAAATAAACAACAACGTCAACAACAACAACATCAAATAAACAACAACAACTATGTCAACAACAACAACATCAAATAAACAACAACAACAGCATCAACAACAACAACAACAACGTCAAATAAACAACAACAACAACAACATCGTCAAATAAACAACAACAACAACAACAACAACGTCAGCAACAACAACAACGTCAAATAAACAACAAAAACAACGTCAAATAAACAATCACAACAACGTCAAATAAACAATAAAAACAACAACAACAACAACGTCAAATAAACAACAACAACAACAACGTCAAATAAACAACAACAATGTCAACAACAATAACAACAGCATCAAATAAACAACAACAACAACGTCAAATAAACAACAACGTCAACAACAACAACAATTTGAAATAAACAACAACAACTATGTCAACAATAACAACAACATCAAATAAACAACAACAACAACAACAACGTCAACAACAACAACAACAACATCAAATAAACAACAACAACAACAACGTCAAATAAACAACAACAACAACAACACCGTCAAATAAACAACAACAACAACAACAACGTCAAATAAACAACAACAACAACAACAACGTCAAATAAACAACAACAACAACAACAACTTCAACAACAACAACAATGTCAAATAAACAACAAAAACAACAACAACAACAACAACAACAACAACGTCAAATAAACAACAACAACAACGTCAACTAAACAACAACGACAACAACAACGTCAAATAAACAACAACCACAACAACAACGTCAAATAAACAACAACAACAACAACAACAACACCGTCAAATAAACAACAACAACAACAACACCAACAATAACAACAACAACTACAACGTCAAATAAACAACAACAAAAACAACAACAACATCAAGAACAACAACAAAAACGTCAAATAAATAACAACAACAACAACAACATCAACAACAACAACTACGTCAAATAAACAACTACAACAACGTCAAATAAACAATAACAACACTAACAACATCGTCAACAACAACAACAATGTCAAATAAACAACAACAACAATGTCAAATAAACAACAACAACAACAACGTCAACAACAACAACAACGTCAAATAAACAACAACGTCAACAACAACAACAATGTCAAATAAACAACAACAACACCAACAACAACAACAACAATGTCAAATAAATAACAACAACAACGTCAAATAAACAACAACAACAACGTCAACAACAACAACAACAACAACAATGTCAAATAAACAACAACAACAACATCGTCAATAACAACAACAATGTCAAATAAACAACAACAACAACGTCAACAACAACAACAACGTCAAATAAACAACAACAACAACGTCAAATAAACAGCAACGTCAACAACAACAACAACTATGTCAACAACAACAACAACATCAAATAAACAACAACAACAACGTCAACAACAACAACAACAACGTCAAATAAATAACAACAACAACAACATCGCCAAATAAACAACAACAACAACAACAACAACGTCAACAACAACAACAACGTCAAATAAACAACAAAAACAACGTCAAATAAACAACAACAACAACGTCAAATAAACAATAAAAACAACAACAACAACAACAACAACGTCAAATAAACAACAACAACAACAACAACGTCAAATAAACAACAACAATAACAACGTCAATTAAACAACAACAACGTCAAATAAACAACAACAACAACGTCAACAACAACAACAACAATGTCAAATAAACAACAACAACAACGTCAAATAAACAACAACAACAATGTCAAATAAACAACAACAACAACAACAACGTCAACAACAACAACAACGTCAAATAAACAACAATAACAACGTCAAATAAACAATAACAACAACAACGTCAAATAAACAACAAAAACAACGAAAACAACAATGTCAAATAAACAACAACACCAACAACGTCAAATAAACAGCAACAATAACAACGTCAAATGAACAATAACAACAACAACGTCAAATAAACAACAACAACAATAACAACAACAACAACAATGTCAAATAAACAACAACAACAACAACAACGTCAAATAAACAACAACAACATCAACAACAACAACAAAAACGTCAAATAAACAACAACAACAACAACAACGTCAACAACAACAACTACGTCAAATAAACAACTACAACAACGTCAAATAAACAATAACAACAACAACAACACCGTCAACAACAACAACAATGTCAAATAAACAACAACAACAACAATGTCAAATAAACAACAACAACAACGTCAACAACAACAACAACGTCAAATAAACAACAACAACAACAACGTCAAATAAACAACAACGTCAACAACAACAATGTCAAATAAACAACATTAACACCAACAACAACAACAACAACGTCAAATAAATAACAACAACAACGTCAAATAAACAACAACAACAACAACGTCAACAACAACAACAACAATGTCAAATAAACAACAACAACAACAACATCGTCAATAACAACAATAATGTCAAATAAACAACAACAACAACAACGTCAACAACAACAACAACGTCAAATAAACAACAACAGCAACGTCAACAACAACAACATCAAATAAACAACAACAACTATGTCAACAACAACAACATCAAATAAACAACAACAACAGCGTTAACAACAACAACAACAACGTCAAATAAACAACAACAACAACAACATCGTCAAATAAACAACAACAACAACAACAACGTCAGCAACAACAACAACGTCAAATAAACAACAAAAACAACGTCAAATAAACAACAACAACAACGTCAAATAAACAATAAAAACAACAACAACAACAACGTCAAATAAACAACAACAACAACGTCAAATAAACAACAAAAACAATGTCAACAACAATAACAACAGCATCAAATAAACAACAACAACGTCAAATAAACAACAACGTCAACAACAACAACAATTTGAAATAAACAACAACAACTATGTCAACAATAACAACAACAACATCAAATAAACAACAACAACAACAACGTCAACAACAACAACAACATCAAATAAACAACAACAGCAACAACGTCAAATAAACAACAACAACAACAACACCGTCAAATAAACAACAACAACAACAACGTCAAATAAACAACAACAACAACAACAACAACGTCAAATAAACAACAACAACAACAACGTCAACAACAACAACAATGTCAAATAAACAACAAAAACAACAACAACAACAACAACGTCAAATAAACAACAACAACAACGTCAACTAAACAACAACGACAACAACAACGTCAAATAAACAACAACCACAACAACAACGTCAAATAAACAACAACAACAACAACACCGTCAAATAAACAACAACAACAACAACACCAACAATAACAACAACAACTACACGTCAAATAAACAACAACAAAAACAACAACAACATCAACAACAACAACAAAAACGTCAAATAAACAACAACAACAACAACAACAACAACGTCAACAACAACAACTACGTCAAATAAACAACTACAACAACGTCAAATAAACAATAACAACAACAACAACATCGTCAACAACAACAACAATGTCAAATAAACAACAACAACAATGTCAAATAAACAACAACAACAACGTCAAATAAACAACAACGTCAACAACAACAACAATGTCAAATAAACAACAACAACACCAACAACAACAACAACAACGTCAAATAAATAACAACAACAACGTCAAATAAACAACAACAACAACGTCAACAACAACAACAACAACAACAATGTCAAATAAACAACAACAACAACAACATCGTCAATAACAACAACAATGTCAAATAAACAACAACAACAACGTCAACAACAATAACAACGTCAAATAAACAACAACAACGTCAAATAAACAGCAACGTCAACAACAACAACATCAAATAAACAACAACAAGTATGTCAACAACAACAACAACATCAAATAAACAACAACAACAGCGTCAACAACAACAACAACAACGTCAAATAAATAACAACAACAACAACATCGCCAAATAAACAACAACAACAACAACAACAACAACATCAACAACAACAACAACGTCAAATAAACAATAAAAACAACGTCAAATAAACAACAACAACAACGTCAAATAAACAAGAAAAACAACAACAACAACAACAACGTCAAATAAACAACAACAACAACATCGTCAAATAAACAACAACAACAATGTCAACAACAATAACAACAGCATCAAATAAACAACAACAACAACGTCAAATAAACAACAACGTCAACAACAAAAACAATGTGAAAAAAACAACAACAACTATGTCAACAATAACAACAACAACAACATCAAATAAACAACAACAACAACAACAACGTCAACGACAACAACAACATCAAATAAACAACAACAGCAACAACGTCAAATAAACAACAACAACAACACCGTCAAATAAACAACAACAACAACAACAACAACCTCAAAAAATCAACAACAACTAAAACAACGTCATATAAACAACAACAACAACACCGTCAACAACAACAACAATGTCAAATAAACAACAACAACAACATCAAATAAACAACAACAACAGCAACAACAACGTTAACAACAACAACAACGTCAAATAAACAACAACAACAACAACGTCAAATAAACAACAAAGTCAACAACAACAACAATGTCAAATAAACAACAACAACAACAACAACAACGTCAAACAAATAACAACAACAACAACGTCAAATAAAAAACAACAACAACGTCAACAACAACAACAATGTCAAATAAACAACAACAACAACATCGTCAATAACAACAACAACATCAAATAAACAACAACAACAACAACGTCAACAACAACAACAACGTCAAATAAACAACAAAAACTACGTCAACAACAACAACGTCAAATAAACAACAACAACAACAACGTCAAATAAACAACAACGACAACAACGTCAAATAAACAACAACAACAACGTCAAATAAACAACAACAATAACAACACCGTCAAATAAACAACAACAACAACGTCAAATAAACAACAACAACAACATCAACGTCAAAAAAACAACAACAACAACGTCAAATAAATAACAACAATAACAACAACACCAACAACAACAACAACGTCAAATAAACAACAAAAACAACGACAACAACAACGTCAAATAAACAACAACAACACCAACAATAACAAAAACAACAACGTCAAATAAACAACAAAAACAACAAGAACAATGTCAAAAACATTAACAACATCAAATAAACAACAACAACAACAACGTCAACAACAACAACGTCAAATAAACAACAACAACAACAACAATAACAACGTCAAATAAACAACAACAATAACGTCAAATAAACAACAACAACAACAACGTCAAATAAACAACAACAACAACAAATACAACAACAACAACAACGTCAAATAACAACAAGAACGTCAAATAAACAACAACAACAACAACAACAACAAATACAACAACAACAACAACGTCAAATAACAACAACAACATCAAATAAACAACAACAACGTCAAATAAACAACAAAAACAACGTCAAATAAGCAACAACAACAACAACGTCAAATAAACAATAAAAACAACAACAACAACAACGTCAAATAAACAACAACAACAACGTCAAATAAACAACAACGTCAACAACAAAAACAATGTGAAATAAACAACAATAACTATGTCAATAATAATAACAACAACATTAAATAAACAACAACAACAACAACAACGTCAACAACAACAACAACATCAAATAAACAACAACAGCAACAACGTCAAATAAACAACAACAACAACACCGTCAAATAAACAACAACAACAACAACGTCGAAAAATCAACAACAACTAAAACAACGTCATTTAAACAACAACAACAACACCGTCAACAACAACAACAATGTCAAATAAACAACAACAACAAGATCAAATAAACAACAACAACAACAACAACGTTAACAACAACAACAACCTCAAATAAACAACAACAACAACAACGTCAAATAAACAACAAAGTCAACAACATCAACAATGTCAAATAAACAACAACAACAACAACAACGTCAAACAAATAACAACAACAACAACGTCAAATAAACAACAACAACAACGTCAACAAAAACAACAATGTCAAATAAACAACAACAACAACAACATCGTCAATAACAACAACAATGTCAAAGAGACAACAACAACAACAACAACGTCAACAACAACAACAACGTCAAATAAACAACAACAACAACGTCAAATAAACAGCAACGTCAACAACAACAACATCAAATAAACAACAATAACTATATCAACAAGAACAACAACAACATCAAATAAACAACAACAACAACGTCAAATAAACAACAACAACATCGTCAAATAAACAACAACAACAACAACGTCAACAACAACAACGTCAAATAAACAACAAAAACAACGTCAAATAAACAACAACAGCAACAACGTCAAATAAACAACAAAAACAACAACAACAACAACGTCAAATAAACAACAACAACAACAACAACAACGTCAAATAAACAACAACAATAACAACGTCAATTAAACAACAACAACGTCAAATAAACAACAACAACAACGTCAACAACAACAACAACAACAATGTCAAATAAACAACAACAACAACGTCAAATAAACAACAACAACAATGTCAAATAAACAACAACAACAACAACAACAACGTCAACAACAACAACAACGTCAAATAACCAACAATAACAACGTCAAATAAACAATACCAACAACAACGTCAAATAACCAACAAAAACAACGAAAACAACAACGTCAAATAAACAACAACACCAACAACGTCAAATAAACAGCAACAATAACAACGTCAAATGAACAACAACAACAACAACGTCAAATAAACAACAACAACAATAACAACAACAACAACAACAATGTCAAATAAACAACAACAACAACAACGTCAAATAAACAACAACAACATCAACAACAACAACAAAAACGTCAAATAAACAACAACAACGTCAACAACAACAACTACGTCAAATAAACAACTACAACAACATCAAATAAACAATAAAAACAACAACAACACCGTCAACAACAACAACAATGTCAAATAAACAACAACAACAACAATGTCAAATAAACAACAACAACAACAACGTCAACAACAACAACAACGTCAAATAAACAACAACAACAACAACAACAACGTCAAATAAACAACAACGTCAACAACAACAATGTCAAATAAACAACAACAACACCAACAACAACAACAACAACAACAACGTCAAATAAATAACAACAACAACGTCAAATAAACAACAACAACAACAACAACGTCAACAACAACAACAACAATGTCAAATAAACAACAACAACAACATCGTCAATAACAACAATAATGTCAAATAAACAACAACAACAACGTCAACAACAACAACAACGTCAAATAAACAACAACAACAACGTCAAATAAACAACAACGTCAACAACAACAACATCAAATAAACAACAACAACTATGTCAACAACAACAACATCAAATAAACAACAACAACAGCATCAACAACAACAACAACAACGTCAAATAAACAACAACAACAACAACATCGTCAAATAAAGAACAACAACAACAACAACAACGTCAGCAACAACAACAACGTCAAATAAACAACAAAAACAACGTCAAATAAACAACAACAACAACGTCAAATAAACAATAAAAACAACAACAACAACAACGTCAAATAAACAACAACAACAACAACGTCAAATAAACAACAACAATGTCAACAACAATAACAACAGCATCAAATAAACAACAACAACAACGTCAAATAAACAACAACGTCAACAACAACAACAATTTGAAATAAACAACAACAACTATGTCAACAATAACAACAACATCAAATAAACAACAACAACAACAACAACAACGTCAACAACAACAACAACAACATCAAATAAACAACAACAACAACAACGTCAAATAAACAACAACAACAACAACACCGTCAAATAAAGAACAACAACAACAACAACGTCAAATAAACAACAACAACAACAACAACGTCAAATAAACAACAACAACAACAACAACTTCAACAACAACAACAATGTCAAATAAACAACAAAAACAACAACAACAACAACAACGTCAAATAAACAACAACAACAACGTCAACTAAACAACAAGGACAACAACAACGTCAAATAAACAACAACCACAACAACAACGTCAAATAAACAACAACAACAACAACAACACCGTCAAATAAAGAACAACAACAACAACACCAACAATAACAACAACAACTACAACGTCAAATAAACAACAACAAAAACAACAACAACATCAAGAACAACAACAAAAACGTCAAATAAACAACAACAACAACAACAACGTCAACAACAACAACTACGTCAAATAAACAACTACAACAACGTCAAATAAACAATAACAACAACAACAACATCGTCAACAACAACAACAATGTCAAATAAACAACAACAACAATGTCAAATAAACAACAACAACAACAACAACGTCAACAACAACAACAACGTCAAATAAACAACAACGTCAACAACAACAACAATGTCAAATAAACAACAACAACACCAACAACAACAACAACAACGTCAAATAAATAACAACAACAACGTCAAATAAACAACAACAACAACGTCAACAACAACAACAACAACAACAATGTCAAATAAACAACAACAACAACATCGTCAATAACAACAACAATGTCAAATAAACAACAACAACAACGTCAACAACAACAACAACGTCAAATAAACAACAACAACAACGTCAAATAAACAGCAACGTCAACAACAACAACAACTATGTCAACAACAACAACAACATCAAATAAACAACAACAACAACGTCAACAACAACAACAACAACGTCAAATAAATAACAACAACAACAACATCGCCAAATAAACAACAACAACAACAACAACAACGTCAACAACAACAACAACGTCAAATAAACAACAAAAACAACGTCAAATAAACAACAACAACAACGTCAAATAAACAATAAAAACAACAACAACAACAACAACAACGTCAAATAAACAACAACAACAACAACGTCAAATAAACAACAACAATAACAACGTCAATTAAACAACAACAACGTCAAATAAACAACAACAACAACGTCAACAACAACAACAACAATGTCAAATAAACAACAACAACAACGTCAAATAAACAACAACAACAATGTCAAATAAACAACAACAACAACAACAACGTCAACAACAACAACAACGTCAAATAAACAACAATAACAACGTCAAATAAACAATAACAACAACAACGTCAAATAAACAACAAAAATAACGAAAACAACAACGTCAAATAAACAACAACACCAACAACGTCAAATAAACAGCAACAATAACAACGTCAAATGAACAACAACAATAACAACAACGTCAAATAAACAACAACAACAATAACAACAACAACAACAATGTCAAATAAACAACAACAACAACAACAACGTCAAATAAACAACAACAACATCAACAACAACAACAAAAACGTCAAATAAACAACAACAACAACAACAACAACAACAACGTCAACAACAACAACTACGTCAAATAAACAACTACAACAACGTCAAATAAACAATAACAACAACAACAACACCGTCAACAACAACAACAATGTCAAATAAACAACAACAACAACAATGTCAAATAAACAACAACAACAACGTCAACAACAACAACAACGTCAAATAAACAACAACAACAACAACGTCAAATAAACAACAACGTCAACAACAACAATGTCAAATAAACAACATTAACACCAACAACAACAACAACAACAACGTCAAATAAATAACAACAACAACGTCAAATAAACAACAACGTCAAATAAACAACAACAACAACAACGTCAACAACAACAACAACAATGTCAAATAAACAACAACAACAACAACATCGTCAATAACAACAATAATGTCAAATAAACAACAACAACAACAACGTCAACAACAACAACAACGTCAAATAAACAACAACAGCAACGTCAACAACAACAACATCAAATAAACAACAACAACTATGTCAACAACAACAACATCAAATAAACAACAACAACAGCGTTAACAACAACAACAACAACGTCAAATAAACAACAACAACAACAACATCGTCAAATAAACAACAACAACAACAACAACAACGTCAACAACAACAACAACAACATCAAATAAACAACAACAACAACAACAACGTCAAATAAACAACAACAACAACAACACCGTCAAATAAAGAACAACAACAACAACAACGTCAAATAAACAACAACAACAACAACAACGTCAAATAAACAACAACAACAACAACTTCAACAACAACAACAATGTCAAATAAACAACAAAAACAACAACAACAACAACAACGTCAAATAAACAACAACAACAACGTCAACTAAACAACAACGACAACAACAACGTCAAATAAACAACAACCACAACAACAACGTCAAATAAACAACAACAACAACAACAACACCGTCAAATAAAGAACAACAACAACAACACCAACAATAACAACAACAACTACAACGTCAAATAAACAACAACAAAAACAACAACAACATCAAGAACAACAACAAAAACGTCAAATAAACAACAACAACAACAACAACGTCAACAACAACAACTACGTCAAATAAACAACTACAACAACGTCAAATAAACAATAACAACAACAACAACATCGTCAACAACAACAACAATGTCAAATAAACAACAACAACAATGTCAAATAAACAACAACAACAACAACAACGTCAACAACAACAACAACGTCAAATAAACAACAACGTCAACAACAACAACAATGTCAAATAAACAACAACAACACCAACAACAACAACAACAACGTCAAATAAATAACAACAACAACGTCAAATAAACAACAACAACAACGTCAACAACAACAACAACAACAACAATGTCAAATAAACAACAACAACAACATCGTCAATAACAACAACAATGTCAAATAAACAACAACAACAACGTCAACAACAACAACAACGTCAAATAAACAACAACAACAACGTCAAATAAACAGCAACGTCAACAACAACAACAACTATGTCAACAACAACAACAACATCAAATAAACAACAACAACAACGTCAACAACAACAACAACAACGTCAAATAAATAACAACAACAACAACATCGCCAAATAAACAACAACAACAACAACAACGTCAACAACAACAACAACGTCAAATAAACAACAAAAACAATGTCAAATAAACAACAACAACAACGTCAAATAAACAATAAAAACAACAACAACAACAACAACAACGTCAAATAAACAACAACAACAACAACGTCAAATAAACAACAACAATAACAACGTCAATTAAACAACAACAACGTCAAATAAACAACAACAACAACGTCAACAACAACAACAACAATGTCAAATAAACAACAACAACAACAACGTCAAATAAACAACAACAACAATGTCAAATAAACAACAACAACAACAACAACAACGTCAACAACAACAACAACGTCAAATAAACAACAATAACAACGTCAAATAAACAATAACAACAACAACGTCAAATAAACAACAAAAATAACGAAAACAACAACGTCAAATAAACAACAACACCAACAACGTCAAATAAACAGCAACAATAACAACGTCAAATGAACAACAACAATAACAACAACGTCAAATAAACAACAACAACAATAACAACAACAACAACAATGTCAAATAAACAACAACAACAACAACAACGTCAAATAAACAACAACAACATCAACAACAACAACAAAAACGTCAAATAAACAACAACAACAACAACAACAACAACAACGTCAACAACAACAACTACGTCAAATAAACAACTACAACAACGTCAAATAAACAATAACAACAACAACAACACCGTCAACAACAACAACAATGTCAAATAAACAACAACAACAACAATGTCAAATAAACAACAACAACAACGTCAACAACAACAACAACGTCAAATAAACAACAACAACAACAACGTCAAATAAACAACAACGTCAACAACAACAATGTCAAATAAACAACATTAACACCAACAACAACAACAACAACGTCAAATAAATAACAACAACAACGTCAAATAAACAACAACGTCAAATAAACAACAACAACAACAACGTCAACAACAACAACAACAATGTCAAATAAACAACAACAACAACAACATCGTCAATAACAACAATAATGTCAAATAAACAACAACAACAACAACGTCAACAACAACAACAACGTCAAATAAACAACAACAGCAACGTCAACAACAACAACATCAAATAAACAACAACAACTATGTCAACAACAACAACATCAAATAAACAACAACAACAGCGTTAACAACAACAACAACGTCAAATAAACAACAACAACAATAACATCGTCAAATAAACAACAACAACAACAACAACAACGTCAACAACAACAACAACGTCAAATAAACAACAAAAACAACGTCAAATAAACAACAACAACAACGTCAAATAAACAATAAAAACAACAACAACAACAACGTCAAATAAACAACAACAACAACGTCAAATAAACAACAACAACAATGTCAACAACAATAACAACAGCATCAAATAAACAACAACAACGTCAAATAAACAACAACGTCAACAACAACAACAATTTGAAATAAACAACAACAACTATGTCAACAATAACAACAACAACATCAAATAAACAACAACAACAACAACGTCAACAACAACAACAACATCAAATAAACAACAACAGCAACAACGTCAAATAAACAACAACAACAACAACACCGTCAAATAAACAACAACAACAACAACAACAACGTCAAATAAACAACAACAACAACAACAACGTAAAATAAACAACAACAACAACAACAACAACAACGTCAACAACAACAACAATGTCAAATAAACAACAAAAACAACAACAACAACAACGTCAAATAAACAACAACAACAACGTCAACTAAACAACAACGACAACAACAACGTCAAATAAACAACAACCACAACAACAACGTCAAATAAACAACAACAACAACAACAACACCGTCAAATAAACAACAACAACAACAACACCAACAATAACAACAACAACTACACGTCAAATAAACAACAACAAAAACAACAACAACATCAACAACAACAACAAAAACGTCAAATAAACAACAACAACAACAACAACAACGTCAACAACAACAACTACGTCAAATAAACAACTACAACAACGTCAAATAAACAATAACAACAACAACAACATCGTCAACAACAACAACAATGTCAAATAAACAACAACAACAATGTCAAATAAACAACAACAACAACAACGTCAAATAAACAACAACGTCAACAACAACAACAATGTCAAATAAACAACAACAACACCAACAACAACAACAACAACGTCAAATAAATAACAACAACAACGTCAAATAAACAACAACAACAACGTCAACAACAACAACAACAACAACAATGTCAAATAAACAACAACAACAACATCGTCAATAACAACAACAATGTCAAATAAACAACAACAATAACGTCAACAACAACAACAACGTCAAATAAACAACAACAACAACGTCAAATAAACAGCAACGTCAACAACAACAACATCAAATAAACAACAACAAGTATGTCAACAACAACAACAACATCAAATAAACAACAACAACAACGTCAACAACAACAACAACAACGTCAAATAAATAACAACAACAACAACATCGCCAAATAAACAACAACAACAACAACAACGTCAACAACAACAACAACGTCAAATAAACAACAAAAACAACGTCAAATAAACAACAACAACAACGTCAAATAAACAATAAAAACAACAACAACAACAACAACGTCAAATAAACAACAACAACAACATCGTCAAATAAACAACAACAACAATGTCAACAACAATAACAACAGCATCAAATAAACAACAACAACAACGTCAAATAAACAACAACGTCAACAACAAAAACAATGTGAAAAAAACAACAACAACTATGTCAACAATAACAACAACAACAACATCAAATAAACAACAACAACAACAACAACGTCAACGACAACAACAACATCAAATAAACAACAACAGCAACAACGTCAAATAAACAACAACAACAACACCGTCAAATAAACAACAACAACAACAACAACCTCAAAAAATCAACAACAACTAAAACAACGTCATATAAACAACAACAACAACACCGTCAACAACAACAACAATGTCAAATAAACAACAACAACAACATCAAATAAACAACAACAACAGCAACAACAACGTTAACAACAACAACAACGTCAAATAAACAACAACAACAACAACGTCAAATAAACAACAAAGTCAACAACAACAACAATGTCAAATAAACAACAACAACAACAACAACGTCAAACAAATAACAACAACAACAACGTCAAATAAAAAACAACAACAACGTCAACAACAACAACAATGTCAAATAAACAACAACAACAACATCGTCAATAACAACAACAACATCAAATAAACAACAACAACAACAACGTCAACAACAACAACAACGTCAAATAAACAACAAAAACTACGTCAACAACAACAACGTCAAATAAACAACAACAACAACAACGTCAAATAAACAACAACGACAACAACGTCAAATAAACAACAACAACAACGTCAAATAAACAACAACAATAACAACACCGTCAAATAAACAACAACAACAACGTCAAATAAACAACAACAACAACATCAACGTCAAAAAAACAACAACAACAACGTCAAATAAATAACAACAAGAAGAACAACACCAACAACAACAACAACGTCAAATAAACAACAAAAACAACGACAACAACAACGTCAAATAAACAACAACAACACCAACAATAACAAAAACAACAACGTCAAATAAACAACAAAAACAACAAGAACAATGTCAAAAACATTAACAACATCAAATAAACAACAACAACAACAACGTCAACAACAACAACGTCAAATAAACAACAACAACAACAACAATAACAACGTCAAATAAACAACAACAATAACGTCAAATAAACAACAACAACAACAACGTCAAATAAACAACAACAACAACAAATACAACACCAACAACAACGTCAAATAACAACAAGAACGTCAAATAAACAACAACAACAACAACAACAACAAATACAACAACAACAACAACAACGTCAAATAACAACAACAACATCAAATAAACAACAACAACGTCAAATAAACAACAAAAACAACGTCAAATAAACAACAACAACAACAACGTCAAATAAACAATAAAAACAACAACAACAACAACGTCAAATAAACAACAACAACAACGTCAAATAAACAACAACAACAATGTCAACAACAATAACAACAACATCAAATAAACAACAACAACAACGTCAAATAAACAACAACGTCAACAACAAAAACAATGTGAAATAAACAACAACAATTATGTCAACAATAACAACAACAACATCAAATAAACAACAACAACAACAACGTCAACAACAACAACAACATCAAATAAACAACAACAGCAACAACGTCAAATAAACAACAACAACAACAACACCGTCAAATAAACAACAACAACAACAACAACAACAACAACAACGTCAAATAAACAACAACAACAACAACAACAACAACGTCAAATAAACAACAACAACAACAACGTCAACAACAACAACAATGTCAAATAAACAACAAAAACAACAACAACAACAACAACGTCAAATAAACAACAACAACAACGTCAACTAAACAACAACGACAACAACAACGTCAAATAAACAACAACCACAACAACAACGTCAAATAAACAACAACAACAACAACACCGTCAAATAAACAACAACAACAACAACACCAACAATAACAACAACAACTACACGTCAAATAAACAACAACAAAAACAACAACAACATCAACAACAACAACAAAAACGTCAAATAAACAACAACAACAACAACAACAACGTCAACAACAACAACTACGTCAAATAAACAACTACAACAACGTCAAATAAACAATAACAACAACAACAACATCGTCAACAACAACAACAATGTCAAATAAACAACAACAACAATGTCAAATAAACAACAACAACAACGTCAAATAAACAACAACGTCAACAACAATAACAATGTCAAATAAACAACAACAACACCAACAACAACAACAACAACGTCAAATAAATAACAACAACAACGTCAAATAAACAACAACAACAACGTCAACAACAACAACAACAACAATGTCAAATAAACAACAACAACAACATCGTCAATAACAACAACAATGTCAAATAAACAACAACAACAACGTCAACAACAACAACAACGTCAAATAAACAACAACAACAACGTCAAATAAACAACAACGTCAACAACAACAACATCAAATAAACAACAACAAGTATGTCAATAACAACAACAACATCAAATAAACAACAACAACAGCGTCAACAACAACAACAACAACGTCAAATAAATAACAACAACAACAACATCGCCAAATAAACAACAACAACAACAACAACAACAACAACGTCAACAACAACAACAACGTCAAATAAACAACAAAAACAACGTCAAATAAACAACAACAACAACGTCAAATAAACAAGAAAAACAACAACAACAACAACAACGTCAAATAAACAACAACAACAACATCGTCAAATAAACAACAACAATAACAACAGCATCAAATAAACAACAACAACAACGACAAATAAACAACAACGTCAACAACAAAAACAATGTGAAAAAAACAACAACAACTATGTCAACAATAACAACAACAACAACATCAAATAAACAACAACAACAACAACAACGTCAACGACAACAACAACATCAAATAAACAACAACAGCAACAACGTCAAATAAACAACAACAACAACACCGTCAAATAAACAACAACAACAACAACAACCTCAAAAAATCAACAACAACTAAAACAACGTCATATAAACAACAACAACAACACCGTCAACAACAACAACAATGTCAAATAAACAACAACAACAACATCAAATAAACAACAACAACAGCAACAACAACGTTAACAACAACAACAACGTCAAATAAACAACAACAACAACAACGTCAAATAAACAACAAAGTCAACAACAACAACAATGTCAAATAAACAACAACAACAACAACAACAACGTCAAACAAATAACAACAACAACAACGTCAAATAAAAAACAACAACAACGTCAACAACAACAACAATGTCAAATAAACAACAACAACAACATTGTCAATAACAACAACAACATCAAATAAACAACAACAACAACAACGTCAACAACAACAACAACGTCAAATAAACAACAAAAACTACGTCAACAACAACAACGTCAAATAAACAACAACAACAACAACGTCAAATATACAACAACGACAACAACGTCAAATAAACAACAACAACAACGTCAAATAAACAACAACAATAACAACACCGTCAAATAAACAACAACAACAACGTCAAATAAACAACAACAACTACATCAACGTCAAAAAAACAACAACAACAACGTCAAATAAATAACAACAAGAACAACAACACCAACAACAACAACAACGTCAAATAAACAACAAAAACAACGACAACAACAACGTCAAATAAACAACAACAACACCAGCAATAACAAAAACAACAACGTCAAATAAACAACAAAAACAACAAGAACAATGTCAAAAACATTAACAACATCAAATAAACAACAACAACAACAACGTCAACAACAACAACGTCAAATAAACAACAACAACAACAACAATAACAACGTCAAATAAACAACAACAATAACGTCAAATAAACAACAACAACAACAACGTCAAATAAACAACAACAACAACAAATACAACAACAACAACGTCAAATAACAACAAGAACGTCAAATAAACAACAACAACAACAACAACAACAAATACAACAACAACAACAACGTCAAATAACAACAACAACATCAAATAAACAACAACAACGTCAAATAAACAACAAAAACAACGTCAAATAAACAACAACAACAACAACGTCAAATAAACAATAAAAACAACAACAACAACAACGTCAAATAAACAACAACAACAACGTCAAATAAACAACAACGTCAACAACAAAAACAATGTGAAATAAACAACAATAACTATGTCAATAATAACAACAACAACATTAAATAAACAACAACAACAACAACAACGTCAACAACAACAACAACATCAAATAAACAACAACAGCAACAACGTCAAATAAACAACAACAACAACACCGTCAAATAAACAACAACAACAACAACGTCGAAAAATCAACAACAACTAAAACAACGTCATTTAAACAACAACAACAACACCGTCAACAACAACAACAATGTCAAATAAACAACAACAACAAGATCAAATAAACAACAACAACAACAACAACAACGTTAACAACAACAACAACCTCAAATAAACAACAACAACAACAACGTCAAATAAACAACAAAGTCAACAACATCAACAATGTCAAATAAACAACAACAACAACAACAACGTCAAACAAATAACAACAACAACAACGTCAAATAAACAACAACAACAACGTCAACAAAAACAACAATGTCAAATAAACAACAACAACAACAACATCGTCAATAACAACAACAATGTCAAATAGACAACAACAACAACAACAACAACGTCAACAACAACAACAACGTCAAATAAACAGCAACGTCAACGTCAAATAAACAGCAACGTCAACAACAACAACAACATCAAATAAACAACAATAACTATATCAACAAGAACAACAACAACATCAAATAAACAACAACAACAACGTCAAATAAACAACAACAACAACATCGTCAAATAAACAACAACAACAACAACGTCAACAACAACAACGTCAAATAAACAACAAAAACAACGTCAAATAAACAACAACAGCAACAACGTCAAATAAACAACAAAAACAACAACAACAACAACGTCAAATAAACAACAACAACAACAACAACGTCAAATAAACAACAACAATAACAACGTCAATTAAACAACAACAACGTCAAATAAACAACAACAACAACGTCAACAACAACAACAACAACAATGTCAAATAAACAACAACAACAACGTCAAATAAACAACAACAACAATGTCAAATAAACAACAACAACAACAACAACGTCAACAACAACAACAACGTCAAATAACCAACAATAACAACGTCAAATAAACAATACCAACAACAACGTCAAATAACCAACAAAAACAACGAAAACAACAACGTCAAATAAACAACAACACCAACAACGTCAAATAAACAGCAACAATAACAACGTCAAATGAACAACAACAACAACAACGTCAAATAAACAACAACAACAATAACAACAACAACAACAACAATGTCAAATAAAAACCAACAACAACAACAACGTCAAATAAACAACAACAACATCAACAACAACAACAAAAACGTCAAATAAACAACAACAACAACGTCAACAACAACAACTACGTCAAATAAACAACTACAACAACATCAAATAAACAATAAAAACAACAACAACACCGTCAACAACAACAACAATGTCAAATAAACAACAACAATAACAATGTCAAATAAACAACAACAACAACAACGTCAACAACCACAACAACGTCAAATAAACAACAACAACAACAACAACAACGTCAAATAAACAACAACGTCAACAACAACAATGTCAAATAAACAACAACAACACCAACAACAACAACAACAACAACAACGTCAAATAAATAACAACAACAACGTCAAATAAACAACAACAACAACAACAACGTCAACAACAACAACAACAATGTCAAATAAACAACAACAACAACATCGTCAATAACAACAATAATGTCAAATAAACAACAACAACAACGTCAACAACAACAACAACGTCAAATAAACAACAACAACAACGTCAAATAAACAACAAGGTCAACAACAACAACATCAAATAAACAACAACAACTATGTCAACAACAACAACATCAAATAAACAACAACAACAGCATCAACAACAACAACAACAACGTCAAATAAACAACAACAACAACAACAACATCGTCAAATAAACAACAACAACAACAACAACGTCAGCAACAACAACAACGTCAAATAAACAACAAAAACAACGTCAAATAAACAACAACAACAACGTCAAATAAACAATAAAAACAACAACAACAACAACGTCAAATAAACAACAACAACAACAACGTCAAATAAACAACAACAATGTCAACAACAATAACAACAGCATCAAATAAACAACAACAACAACGTCAAATAAACAACAACGTCAACAACAACAACAATTTGAAATAAACAACAACAACTATGTCAACAATAACAACAACATCAAATAAACAACAACAACAACAACAACAACGTCAACAACAACAACAACAACATCAAATAAACAACAACAACAACAACGTCAAATAAACAACAACAACAACAACACCGTCAAATAAACAACAACAACAACAACAACGTCAAATAAACAACAACAACAACAACAACGTCAAATAAACAACAACAACAACAACAACTTCAACAACAACAACAATGTCAAATAAACAACAAAAACAACAACAACAACAACGTCAAATAAACAACAACAACAACGTCAACTAAACAATAACGACAACAACAACGTCAAATAAACAACAACCACAACAACAACGTCAAATAAACAACAACAACAACAACAACACCGTCAAATAAAGAACAACAACAACAACACCAACAATAACAACAACAACTACAACGTCAAATAAACAACAACAAAAACAACAACAACATCAAGAACAACAACAAAAACGTCAAATAAACAACAACAACAACGTCAACAACAACAACTACGTCAAATAAACAACTACAAAAACGTCAAATAAACAATAACAACAACAACAACATCGTCAACAACAACAACAATGTCAAATAAACAACAACAACAATGTCAAATAAACAACAACAACAACAACAACGTCAACAACAACAACAACGTCAAATAAACAACAACGTCAACAACAACAACAATGTCAAATAAACAACAACAACACCAACAACAACAACAACAACGTCAAATAAATAACAACAACAACGTCAAATAAACAACAACAACAACGTCAACAACAACAACAACAACAACAATGTCAAATAAACAACAACAACAACATCGTCAATAACAACAACAATGTCAAATAAACAACAACAACAACGTCAACAACAACAACAACGTCAAATAAACAACAACAACAACGTCAAATAAACAGCAACGTCAACAACAACAACAACTATGTCAACAACAACAACAACATCAAATAAACAACAACAACAACGTCAACAACAACAACAACAACGTCAAATAAATAACAACAACAACAACATCGCCAAATAAACAACAACAACAACAACAACGTCAACAACAACAACAACGTCAAATAAACAACAAAAACAACGTCAAATAAACAACAACAACAACGTCAAATAAACAATAAAAACAACAACAACAACAACAACAACGTCAAATAAACAACAACAACAACAACGTCAAATAAACAACAACAATAACAACGTCAATTAAACAACAACAACGTCAAATAAACAACAACAACAACGTCAACAACAACAACAACAATGTCAAATAAACAACAACAACAACGTCAAATAAACAACAACAACAATGTCAAATAAACAACAACAACAACAACAACAACGTCAACAACAACAACAACGTCAAATAAACAACAATAACAACGTCAAATAAACAATAACAACAACAACGTCAAATAAACAACAAAAACAACGAAAACAACAACGTCAAATAAACAACAACACCAACAACGTCAAATAAACAGCAACAATAACAACGTCAAATGAACAACAACAACAACAACGTCAAATAAACAACAACAACAATAACAACAACAACAACAATGTCAAATAAACAACAACAACAACAACAACGTCAAATAAACAACAACAACATCAACAACAACAACAAAAACGTCAAATAAACAACAACAACAACAACAACAACAACAACGTCAACAACAACAACTACGTCAAATAAACAACTACAACAACGTCAAATAAACAATAACAACAACAACAACACCGTCAACAACAACAACAATGTCAAATAAACAACAACAACAACAATGTCAAATAAACAACAACAACAACGTCAACAACAACAACAACGTCAAATAAACAACAACAACAACAACAACGTCAAATAAACAACAACGTCAACAACAACAATGTCAAATAAACAACATTAACACCAACAACAACAACAACAACAACGTCAAATAAATAACAACAACAACGTCAAATAAACAACAACGTCAAATAAACAACAACGTCAAATAAACAACAACAACAACAACGTCAACAACAACAACAACAATCTCAAATAAACAACAACAACAACAACATCGTCAATAACAACAATAATGTCAAATAAACAACAACAACAACAACGTCAACAACAACAACAACGTCAAATAAACAACAACAGCAACGTCAACAACAACAACATCAAATAAACAACAACAACTATGTCAACAACAACAACATCAAATAAACAACAACAACAGCGTTAACAACAACAACAACAACGTCAAATAAACAACAACAACAACAACATCGTCAAATAAACAACAACAACAACAACAACAACAACGTCAACAACAACAACAACGTCAAATAAACAACAAAAACAACGTCAAATAAACAACAACAACAACGTCAAATAAACAATAAAAACAACAACAACAACAACGTCAAATAAACAACAACAACAACGTCAAATAAACAACAACAACAATGTCAACAACAATAACAACAACATCAAATAAACAACAACAACGTCAAATAAACAACAACGTCAACAACAACAACAATTTGAAATAAACAACAACAACTATGTCAACAATAACAACAACAACATCAAATAAACAACAACAACAACAACAACGTCAACAACAACAACAACATCAAATAAACAACAACAGCAACAACGTCAAATAAACAACAACAACAACAACACCGTCAAATAAACAACAACAGCAACAACAACAACGTCAAATAAACAACAACAACAACAACAACAACAACGTAAAATAAACAACAACAACAACAACAACAACGTCAACAACAACAACAATGTCAAATAAACAACAAAAACAACAACAACAACAACGTCAAATAAACAACAACAACAACGTCAACTAAACAACAACGACAACAACAACGTCAAATAAACAACAACCACAACAACAACGTCAAATAAACAACAACAACAACAACAACACCGTCAAATAAACAACAACAACAACAACACCAACAATAACAACAACAACTACACGTCAAATAAACAACAACAAAAACAACAACAACATCAACAACAACAACAAAAACGTCAAATAAACAACAACAACAACAACAACAACGTCAACAACAACAACTACGTCAAATAAACAACTACAACAACGTCAAATAAACAATAACAACAACAACAACATCGTCAACAACAACAATAATGTCAAATAAACAACAACAACAATGTCAAATAAACAACAACAACAACGTCAAATAAACAACAACGTCAACAACAACAACAATGTCAGATAAACAACAACAACACCAACAACAACAACAACAACGTCAAATAAATAACAACAACAACGTCAAATAAACAACAACAACAACGTCAACAACAACAACAACAACAACAATGTCAAATAAACAACAACAACAACATCGTCAATAACAACAACAATGTCAAATAAACAACAACAACAACGTTAACAACAACAACAACGTCAAATAAACAACAACAACAACGTCAAATAAACAGCAACGTCAACAACAACAACATCAAATAAACAACAACAAGTATGTCAACAACAACAACAACATCAAATAAACAACAACAACAACGTCAACAACAACAACAACGTCAAATAAATAACAACAACAACAACATCGCCAAATAAACAACAACAACAACAACAACAACAACGTCAACAACAACAACAACGTCAAATAAACAACAAAAACAACGTCAAATAAACAACAACAACAACGTCAAATAAACAATAAAAACAACAACAACAACAACAACGTCAAATAAACAACAACAACAACATCGTCAAATAAACAACAACAACAATGTCAACAACAATAACAACAGCATCAAATAAACAACAACAACAACGTCAAATAAACAACAACGTCAACAACAAAAACAATGTGAAAAAAACAACAACAACTATGTCAACAATAACAACAACAACAACAACATCAAATAAACAACAACAACAACAACAACGTCAACGACAACAACAACATCAAATAAACGACAACAGCAACAACGTCAAATAAACAACAACAACAACACCGTCAAATAAAAAACAACAACAACAACAACCTCAAAAAATCAACAACAACTAAAACAACGTCATATAAACAACAACAACAACACCGTCAACAACAACAACAATGTCAAATAAACAACAACAACAACATCAAATAAACAACAACAACAGCAACAACAACGTTAACAACAACAACAACGTCAAATAAACAACAACAACAACAACGTCAAATAAACAACAAAGTCAACAACAACAACAATGTCAAATAAACAACAACAACAACAACAACGTCAAACAAATAACAACAACAACGTCAAATAAAAAACAACAACAACGTCAACAACAACAACAATGTCAAATAAACAACAACAACAACATCGTCAATAACAACAACAACATCAAATAAACAACAACAACAACAACGTCAACAACAACAACAACGTCAAATAAACAACAAAAACTACGTCAACAACAACAACGTCAAATAAACAACAACAACAACAACGTCAAATAAACAACAACGACAACAACGTCAAATAAACAACAACAACAACGTCAAATAAACAACAACAATAACAACACCGTCAAATAAACAACAACAACAACGTCAAATAAACAACAACAACAACATCAACGTCAAAAAAACAACAACAACAACGTCAAATAAATAACAACAAGAACAACAACACCAACAACAACAACAACGTCAAATAAACAACAAAAACAACGACAACAACAACGTCAAATAAACAACAACAACACCAACAATAACAAAAACAACAACGTCAAATAAACAACAAAAACAACAAGAACAATGTCAAAAACATTAACAACATCAAATAAACAACAACAACAACAACGTCAACAACAACAACGTCAAATAAACAACAACAACAACAACAATAACAACGTCAAATAAACAACAACAATAACGTCAAATAAACAACAACAACAACAACGTCAAATAAACAACAACAACAACAAATACAACAACAACAACAACGTCAAATAACAACAAGAACGTCAAATAAACAACAACAACAACAACAACAACAAATACAACAACAACAACAACGTCAAATAACAACAACAACATCAAATAAACAACAACAACGTCAAATAAACAACAAAAACAACGTCAAATAAACAACAACAACAACAACGTCAAATAAACAATAAAAACAACAACAACAACAACGTCAAATAAACAACAACAACAACGTCAAATAAACAACAACAACAATGTCAACAACAATAACAACAACATCAAATAAACAACAACAACAACGTCAAATAAACAACAACGTCAACAACAAAAACAATGTGAATTAAACAACAACAATTATGTCAACAATAACAACAACAACATCAAATAAACAACAACAACAACAACAACGTCAACAACAACAACAACAGCAACAACGTCAAATAAACAACAACAACAACACCGTCAAATAAACAACAACAACAACAACAACGTCAAAAAATCAACAACAACTAAAACAACGTCATTTAAACAACAACAACAACACCGTCAACAACAACAACAATGTCAAATAAACAACAACAACAAGATCAAATAAACAACAACAACAACAACAACGTTAACAACAACAACCTCAAATAAACAACAACAACAACAACGTCAAATAAACAACAAAGTCAACAACAACAACAATGTCAAATAAACAACAACAACAACGTCAAACAAATAACAACAACAACAACGTCAACAAAAACAACAATGTCAAATAAACAACAACAACAACAACATCGTCAATAACAACAACAATGTCAAATAAACAACAACAACAACAACAACATCAACAACAACAGCAACGTCAAATAAACAACAACAACAACGTCAAATAAACAGCAACGTCAACAACAACAACAACATCAAATAAACAACAATAACTATGTCAACAAGAACAACAACAACATCAAATAAACAACAACAACAACGTCAACAACAACAACAACAACGTCAAATAAACAACAACAACAACATCGTCAAATAAACAACAACAACAACAACAACGTCAACAACAACAACAACGTCAAATAAACAACAAAAACAACGTCAAATAAACAACAACAGCAACAACGTCAAATAAACAACAAAAACAACGACAACAACAACGTCAAATAAACAACAACAACAACAACGTCAAATAAACAACAACAACAACAACAACGTCAATTAAACAACAACAACGTCAAATAAACAACAACAACAACAACGTCAACAACAACAACAACAACAATGTCAAATAAACAACAACAACAACGTCAAATAAACAACAACAACAATGTCAAATAAACAACAACAACAACAACAACAACGTCAACAACAACAACAACGTCAAATAAACAACAATAACAACGTCAAATAAACAATAACAACAACAACGTCAAATAAACAACAAAAACAACGAAAACAACAACGTCAAATAAACAACAACACCAACAACGTCAAATAAACAGCAACAATAACAACGTCAAATGAACAACAACAACAACAACGTCAAATAAACAACAACAACAATAACAACAACAACAACAATGTCAAATAAACAACAACAACAACAACAACAACGCCAAATAAACAACAACAACATCAACAAGAACAACAAAAACGTCAAATAAACAACAACAACAACAACAACAACGTCAAATAAACAACAACGTCAACAACAACAATGTCAAATAAACAACAACAACACCAACAACAACAACAACAACAACAACGTCAAATAAATAACAACAACAACGTCAAATAAACAACAACAACAACGTCAACAACAACAACAACAATGTCAAATAAACAACAACAACAACAACAACATCGTCAATAACAACAATAATGTCAAATAAACAACAACAACAACGTCAACAACAACAACAACGTCAAATAAACAACAACAACAACGTCAAATAAACAGCAACGTCAACAACAACAACATCAAATAAACAACAACAACTATGTCAACAACAACAACATCAAATAAACAACAAGAACAGCGTCAACAACAACAACAACAACAACAACATCGTCAAATAAACAACAACAACAACAACAACAACGTCAACAACAACAACAACGTCAAATAAACAACAAAAACAACGTCAAATAAACAACAACAACAACGTCAAATAAACAATAAAAACAACAACAACAACAACGTCAAATAAACAACAACAATAACAACGTCAGATAAACAACAACAACTATGTCAACAACAATAACAACAGCATCAAATAAACAACAACAACAACGTCAAATAAACAACAACAACAACGTCAACAACAACAACAACAATGTCAAATAAACAACAACAACAACGTCAAATAAACAACAACAACAACGTCAAATAAACAACAACAACAACAACAACAACAACAACGTCAAATAAACAACAACAACAACGTCAAATAAACAACAACAATAACAACAACAACGTCATATAAACAACAACAACAACGTCAAATAAACAATAACAACAACAACGTCAAATAAACAACAAAAACAACGAAAACAACAACGTCAAATAAACAACAACACCAACAACGTCAAATAAACAGCAACAATACCAACGTCAAATGAACAACAACAACAACAACGTCAAATAAACAACAACAACAATAACAACAACAACAACGTCAAATAAACAACAACAACAACAACAACAACGTCAAATAAACAACAACAAAAACAACAACAACATCAACAACAACAACAAAAACATCAAATAAACAACAACAACAACAACAACAACGTCAACAACAACAACTACGTCAAATAAACAACTACAACAACGTCAAATAAACAATAACAACAACACCGTCAACAACAACAACAATGTTAAATAAACAACAACAACAATGTCATATAAACAACAACAACAACAACGTCAACAACAACAACAACGTCAAATAAACAACAACAACAACGTCAAATAAACAACAACGTCAACAACAACAACAATGTCAAATAAACAACAACAACACCAACAACAACAACAACAACAACGTCAAATAAATAACAACAACAACGTCAAATAAACAACAACAACAACGTCAACAACAACAACAACAATGTCAAATAAACAACAACAACAACATCGTCAATAACAACAACAATGTCAAATAAACAACAACAACAACAACAACAACAACGTCAAATAAACAATAAAAACAACAACAACAACAACGTCAAATAAACAACAACAACAACAACGTCAAATAAACAACAACAACAATGTCAACAACAATAACAACAACATCAAATAAACAACAACAACAACGTCAAATAAACAACAACAACAATGTCAACAACAATAACAACAACATCAAATAAACAACAACAACAACGTCAAATAAACAACAACGTCAACAACAAAAACAATGTGAAATAAACAACAACAATTATGTCAACAATAACAACAACAACATCAAATAAACAACAACAACAACAACAACGTCAACAACAACAACAACATCAAATAAACAACAACAGCAACAACGTTAAATAAACAACAACAACAACACCGTCAAATAAACAACAACAACAACAACGTCAAAAAATCAACAACAACAACAACAACGTCAAATAAATAACAACAACAACGTCAAATAAACAACAACAACAACGTCAACAACAACAACAACAACAACAATGTCAAATAAACAACAACAACAACATCGTCAATAACAATAACAATGTCAAATAAACAACAACAACAACGTCAACAACAACAACAACGTCAAATAAACAACAACAACAACGTCAAATAAACAGCAACGTCAACAACAACAACATCAAATAAACAATAACAACTATGTCAACAACAATAACATCAAATAAACAACAACAACAGCGTCAACAACAACAACAACAACGTCAAATAAATAACAACAACAACAACATCGCCAAATAAACAACAACAACAACAACAACAACGTCAACAACAACAACAACGTCAAATAAACAACAAAAACAACGTCAAATAAACAACAACAACAACGTCAAATAAACAATAAAAACAACAACAACAACAACAACAACGTCAAATAAACAACAACAACAACATCGTCAAATAAACAACAACAACAATGTCAACAACAATAACAACAGCATCAAATAAACAACAACAACAACGTCAAATAAACAACAACGTCAACAACAAAAACAATGTGAAAAAAACAACAACAACTATGTCAACAATAACAACAACAACATCAAATAAACAACAACAACAACAACGTCAACAACAACAACAACATCAAATAAACAACAACAGCAACAACGTCAAATAAACAACAACAACAACACCGTCAAATAAACAACAACAACAACAACCTCAAAAAATCAACAACAACTAAAACAACGTCATATAAACAACAACAACAACACCGTCAACAACAACAACAATGTCAAATAAACAACAACAACAACATCAAATAAACAACAACAATAGCAACAACAACGTTAACAACAACAACAATGTCAAATAAACAACAACAACAACAACGTCAAATAAACAACAAAGTCAACAACAACAATAATGTCAAATAAACAACAACAACAACAACAACAACAACAACAACAACGTCAAACAAATAACAACAACAACAACGGTAAATAAAAAACAACAACAACGTCAACAACAACAACAATGTCAAATAAACAACAACAACAACATCGTCAATAACAACAACAACATCAAATAAACAATAACAACAACAACGTCAACAACAACAACAACGTCAAATAAACAACAAAAACTACGTCAACAACAACAACGTCAATAAACAACAACAACAACAACGTCAAATAAACAACAACGACAACATCGTCAAATAAACAACAACAACAACGTCAAATAAACAACAACAATAACAACACCGTCAAATAAACAACAACAACAACGTCAAATAAACAACAACAACAACATCAACGTCGAAAAAACAACAACAACAACGTCAAATAAATAACAACAAGAACAACAACACCAACAACAACAACAACGTCAAATAAACAACAAAAACAACGACAACAACAACGTCAAATAAACAACAACAACAACACCAACAATAACAAAAACAACAACGTCAAATAAACAACAAAAACAACAAGAACAACGTCAAAAACATTAATAACATCAAATAAACAACAACAACAACAACGTCAACAACAACAACGTCAAATAAACAACAACAACAACAACAACAATAACAACGTCAAATAAACAACAACAATAACGTCAAATAAACAACAACAACAACAACGTCAAATAAACAACAACAACAACAAATACAACAACAACAACAACGTCAAATAAAAACAAGAACGTCAAATAAACAACAACAACAACAACAACAACAACAAATACAACAACAACAACAACGTCAAATAACAACAACAACGTCAAATAAACAACAACAACGTCAAATAAACAACAAAAACAACGTCAAATAAACAACAACAACAACAACGTCAAATAAACAATAAAAAAACCAACAACAACAACGTCAAATAAACAACAACAACAATGTCAACACCAATAACAACAACATCAAATAAACAACAACAACAACGTCAAATAAACAACAACGTCAACAACAAAAACAATGTGAAATAAACAACAACAATTATGTCAACAATAACAACAACAACATCAAATAAACAACAACAACAACCACAACGTCAACAACAACAACAACAGCAACAACGTCAAATAAACAACAACAACAACACCGTCAAATAAACAACAACAACAACAACGTCAAAAAATCAACAACAACTAAAACAACGTCATTTAAACAACAACAACAACACCGTCAACAACAACAACAATGTCAAATAAACAACAACAACAAGATCAAATAAACAACAACAACAACGTTAACAACAACAACAACCTCAAATAAACAACAACAACAACAACGTCAAATAAACAACAAAGTCAACAACAACAACAATGTCAAATAAACAACAACAACAACAACGTCAAACAAATAACAACAACAACAACGTCAAATAAACAACAACAACAACGTCAACAAAAACAACAATGTCAAATAAACAACAACAACAACAACATCGTCAATAACAACAACAATGTCAAATAAACAACAACAACAACAACGTCAACAACAACAACGTCAAATAAACAACAACAACAACAACGTCAAATAAACAGCAACGTCAACAACAACAACAACATCAAATAAACAACAACAACAACAACGTCAAATAAACAACGACAACAACAACGTCAACAACAACAACAACGTCAAATAAACAACAAAAACTACGTCAACAACAACAACGTCAATAAACAACAACAACAACAACGTCAAATAAACAACAACGACAACAACGTCAAATAAACAACAACAACAACGTCAAATAAACAACAACAATAACAACACCGTCAAATAAACAACAACAACAACGTCAAATAAACAACAACAACAACATCAACGTCGAAAAAACAACAACAACAACGTCAAATAAATAACAACAAGAACAACAACACCAACAACAACAACAACGTCAAATAAACAACAAAAACAACGACAACAACAACGTCAAATAAACAACAACAACAACACCAACAATAACAAAAACAACAACGTCAAATAAACAACAAAAACAACAAGAACAACGTCAAAAACATTAACAACATCAAATAAACAACAACAACAACAACGTCAACAACAACAACGTCAAATAAACAACAACAACAACAACAACAATAACAACGTCAAATAAACAACAACAATAACGTCAAATAAACAACAACAACAACAACGTCAAATAAACAACAACAACAACAAATACAACAACAACAACAACGTCAAATAACAACAAGAACGTCAAATAAACAACAACAACAACAACAACAACAACAAATACAACAACAACAACAACGTCAAATAACAACAACAACGTCAAATAAACAACAACAACGTCAAATAAACAACAAAAACAACGTCAAATAAACAACAACAACAACAACGTCAAATAAACAATAAAAAAACCAACAACAACAACGTCAAATAAACAACAACAACAACAACAACGTCAAATAAACAACAACAACAATGTCAACAACAATAACAACAACATCAAATAAACAACAACAACAACGTCAAATAAACAACAACGTCAACAACAAAAACAATGTGAAATAAACAACAACAATTATGTCAACAATAACAACAACAACATCAAATAAACAACAACAACAACCACAATGTCAACAACAACAACAACAGCAACAACGTCAAATAAACAACAACAACAACACCGTCAAATAAACAACAACAACAACAACAACGTCAAAAAATCAACAACAACTAAAACAACGTCATTTAAACAACAACAACAACACCGTCAACAACAACAACAATGTCAAATAAACAACAACAACAAGATCAAATAAACAACAACAACAACGTTAACAACAACAACAACCTCAAATAAACAACAACAACAACAACGTCAAATAAACAACAAAGTCAACAACAACAACAATGTCAAATAAACAACAACAACAACAACGTCAAACAAATAACAACAACAACAACGTCAAATAAACAACAACAACGTCAACAAAAACAACAATGTCAAATAAACAACAACAACAACAACATCGTCAATAACAACAACAATGTCAAATAAACAACAACAACAACAACGTCAACAACAACAACAACGTCAAATAAACAACAACAACAACAACGTCAAATAAACAGCAACGTCAACAACAACAACAACATCAAATAAACAACAATAACTATGTCAACAAGAACAACAACAACATCAAATAAACAACAACAACAACGTCAACAACAACAACAACAACGTCAAATAAACAACAACAACAACATCGTCAAATAAACAACAACAACAACGTCAACAACAACAACAACGTCAAATAAACAACAAAAACAACGTCAAATAAACAACAACAGCAACAACGTCAAATAAACAACAAAAACAACGACAACAACAACGTCAAATAAACAACAACAACAACAACGTCAAATAAACAACAACAACAACGTCAACAACAACAACAACAATGTCAAATAAACAACAACAACAACGTCAAATAAACAACAACAACAATGTCAAATAAACAACAACAACAACAACAACAACGTCAACAACAACAACAACGTCAAATAAACAACAATAACAACGTCAAATAAACAATAACAACAACAACGTCAAATAAACAACAAAAATAACGAAAACAAGAATGTCAAATAAACAACAACACCAACAACGTCAAATAAACAGCAACAATAACAACGTCAAATGAACAACAACAACAACAACGTTAAATAAACAACAACAACAATAACAACAACAACAACAATGTCAAATAAACAACAACAACAACAACAACAACAACAACAACAACGCCAAATAAACAACAACAACATCAACAACAACAGCAAAAACGTCAAATAAACAACAACAACAACAACAACAACAACGTCAACAACAACAACTACGTCAAATAAACAACTACAACAACGTCAAATAAACAATAACAACAACAACAACACCGTCAACAACAACAACAATGTCAAATAAACAACAACAACAACAATGTCAAATAAACAACAACAACAACGTCAACAACAACAACAACGTCAAATAAACAACAACAACAACGTCAAATAAACAACAACGTCAACAACAACAATGTCAAATAAACAACAACAACACCAACAACAACAACAACAACAACGTCAAATAAATAACAACAACAACGTCAAATAAACAACAACAACAACGTCAACAACAACAACAACAATGTCAAATAAACAACAACAACAACAACATCGTCAATAACAACAATAATGTCAAATAAACAACAACAACAACGTCAACAACAACAACAACGTCAAATAAACAACAACAACAACGTCAAATAAACAGCAACGTCAACAACAACAACATCAAATAAACAACAACAACAATGTCAACAACAACAACATCAAATAAACAACAAGAATAGCGTCAACAACAACAACAACAACGTCAAATAAACAACAACAACAACAACAACATCGTCAAATAAACAACAACAACAACAACAACAACAACGTCAACAACAACAACAACGTCAAATAAACAACAAAAACAACGTCAAATAAACAACAACAACAACGTCAAATAAACAATAAAAACAACAACAACAACGTCAAATAAACAACAACAACAACAACGTCAGATAAACAACAACAACAATGTCAACAACAATAACAACAACATCAAATAAACAACAACAACAATGTCAAATAAACAACAACAACAACGTCAACAACAACAACAACAATGTCAAATAAACAACAACAACAACGTCAAATAAACAACAACAACAACGTCAAATAAACAACAACAACAACAACAACGTCAAATAAACAACAACAACAACAACAACGTCAAATAAACAACAACAACAACGTCAAATAAACAATAACAACAACAACGTCAAATAAACAACAAAAACAACGAAAACAACAACGTCAAATAAACAACAACACCAACAACGTCAAATAAACAGCAACAATACCAACGTCAAATGAACAACAACAACAACAACGTCAAATAAACAACAACAACAACAACAACGTCAACAACAACAACGTCAAATAAACAACAACAACAACAACGTCAAATAAACAGCAACGTCAACAACAACAACAACATCAAATAAACAACAATAATTATGTCAACAAGAACAACAACAACATCAAATAAACAACAACAACAACGTCAACAACAACAACAACAACTTCAAATAAACAACAACAACAACATTGTCAAATAAACAACAACAACAACAACGTCAACGACAACAACAACGTCAAATAAACAACAAAAACAACGTCAAATAAACAACAACAGCAACAACATCAAATAAACAACAAAAACAACGACAACAACAACGTCAAATAAACAACAACAACAACAACGTCAAATAAACAACAACAACAACAACAACGTCAATTAAACAACAACAACGTCAAATAAACAACAACAACAACAACGTCAACAACAACAACAACAATGTCAAATAAACAACAACAACAACATCAAATAAACAACAACAACAATGTCAAATAAACAACAACAACAACAACAACAACGTCAACAACAACAACAACGTCAAATAAACAACAATAACAACGTCAAATAAACAATAACAACAACAACGTCAAATAAACAACAAAAATAACGAAAACAAGAATGTCAAATAAACAACAACACCAACAACGTCAAATAAACAGCAACAATAACAACGTCAAATGAACAACAAAAACAACGACAACAACAACGTCAAATAAACAACAACAACAACAACGTCAAATAAACAACAACAACAACAACAACGTCAATTAAACAACAACAACGTCAAATAAACAACAACAACAACAACGTCAACAACAACAACAACAACAATGTCAAATAAACAACAACAACAACGTCAAATAAACAACAACAACAATGTCAAATAAACAACAACAACAACAACAACAACAACGTCAACAACAACAACAACGTCAAATAAACAACAATAACAACGTCAAATAAACAATAACAACAACAACGTCAAATAAACAACAAAAACAACGAAAACAACAACGTCAAATAAACAACAACACCAACAACGTCAAATAAACAGCAACAATAACAACGTCAAATGAACAACAACAACATTAACGTCAAATAAACAACAACAACAATAACAACAACAACAACAATGTCAAATAAACAACAACAACAACAACAACAACGCCAAATAAACAACAACAACATCAACAACAACAACAAAAACGTCAAATAAACAACAACAACAACAACAACAACAACAACGTCAACAACAACAACTACGTCAAATAAACAACTACAACAACGTCAAATAAACAATAACAACAACAACAACACCGTCAACAACAACAACAATGTCAAATAAACAACAACAACAACAATGTCAAATAAACAACAACAACAACAACGTCAACAACAACAACAACGTCAAATAAACAACAACAACAACGTCAAATAAACAACAACGTCAACAACAACAATGTCAAATAAACAACAACAACACCAACACCAACAACAACAACAACGTCAAATAAATAACAACAACAACGTCAAATAAACAACAACAACAACGTCAACAACAACAACAACAATGTCAAATAAACAACAACAACAACAACATCGTCAATAACAACAATAATGTCAAATAAACAACAACAACGTCAACAACAACAACAACGTCAAATAAACAACAACAACAACGTCAAATAAACAGCAACGTCAACAACAACAACATCAAATAAACAACAACAACAATGTCAACAACAACAACATCAAATAAACAACAAGAACAGCGTCAACAACAACAACAACAACGTCAAATAAACAACAACAACAACAACATCGTCAAATAAACAACAACAACAACAACAACAACAACGTCAACAACAACAACAACGTCAAATAAACAACAAAAACAACGTCAAATAAACAACAACAACAACGTCAAATAAACAATAAAAACAACAACAACAACAACGTCAAATAAACAACAACAACAACAACGTCAGATAAACAACAACAACAATGTCAACAACAATAACAACAGCATCAAATAAACAACAACAACAACGTCAAATAAACAACTACAACAACGTCAACAACAACAACAACAATGTCAAATAAACAACAACAACAACGTCAAATAAACAACAACAACAACGTCAAATAAACAACAACAACAACAACAACAACGTCAAATAAACAACAACAACAACGTCAAATAAACAACAACAACAACAACAACGTCAACAACAACAACAACGTCATATAAACAACAACAACAACGTCAAATAAACAATAACAACAACAACGTCAAATAAACAACAAAAACAACGAAAACAACAACGTCAAATAAACAACAACACCAACAACGTCAAATAAACAACAACAATACCAACGTCAAATGAACAACAACAACAACAACGTCAAATAAACAACAACAACAATAACAACAACAACAACGTCAAATAAACAACAACAACAACAACAACAACAACAACGTCAAATAAACAACAACAAAAACAACAACAACATCAACAACAACAACAAAAACGTCAAATAAACAACAACAACAACAACAACAACGTCAACGACAACAACTACGTCAAATAAACAACTACAACAACGTCAAATAAACAATAACAACAACACCGTCAACAACAACAACAATGTCAAATAAACAACAACAACAATGTCAAATAAACAACAACAACAACAACGTCAACAACAACAACAACGTCAAATAAACAACAACAACAACGTCAAATAAACAACAACGTCAACAACAACAACAATGTCAAATAAACAACAACAACACCAACAACAACAACAATAACAACGTCAAATAAATAACAACAACAACGTCAAATAAACAACAACAACAACGTCAACAACAACAACAACAATGTCAAATAAACAACAACAACAACATCGTCAATAACAACAACAATGTCAAATAAACAACAACAACAACAACAACGTCAAATAAACAATAAAAACAACAACAACAACAACGTCAAATAAACAACAACAACAACAACGTCAAATAAACAACAACAACAATGTCAACAACAATAACAACAACATCAAATAAACAACAACAACAACGTCAAATAAACAACAACGTCAACAACAAAAACAATGTGAAATAAACAACAACAATTATGTCAACAATAACAACAACAACATCAAATAAACAACAACAACAACAACAACGTCAACAACAACAACAACATCAAATAAACAACAACAGCAACAACGTCAAATAAACAACAACAACAACACCGTCAAATAAACAACAACAACAACAACAACGTCAAAAAATCAACAACAACTAAAACAACGTCATTTAAACAACAACAACAACACCGTCAACAACAACAACAATGTCAAATAAACAACAACAACAAGATCAAATAAACAACAACAACAAGATCAAATAAACAACAACAACAACAACGTTAACAACAACAACAACCTCAAATAAATAACAACAACAACAACGTCAAATAAACAACAAAGTCAACAACAACAACAATGTCAAATAAACAACAACAACAACAACGTCAAACAAATAACAACAACAACAACGTCAAATAAACAACAACAACAACAACGTCAACAAAAACAACAATGTCAAATAAACAACAACAACAACAACAACATCGTCAATAACAACAACAATGTCAAATAAACAACAACAACAACAACAACGTCAACAACAACAACAACGTCAAATAAACAACAACAACAACGTCAAATAAACAGCAACGTCAACAACAACAACAACATCAAATAAATAACAATAACTATGTCAACAAGAACAACAACAACATCAAATAAACAACAACAACAACGTCAACAACAACAACAACGTCAAATAAACAACAACAACAACATCGTCAAATAAACAACAACAACAACGTCAACAACAACAACAACGTCAAATAAACAACAAAAACAACGTCAAATAAACAACAACAGCAACAACGTCAAATAAACAACAAAAACAACGACAACAACAACGTCAAATAAACAATAACAACAATGTCAAATAAACAACAACAACAACGTCAAATAAACAACAACAACAATGTCAAATAAACAACAACAACAACAACAACAACAACAACGTCAAATAAATAACAACAACAACGTCAAATAAACAATAACAACAACGTCATAAACAACAACAACAATGTCAAATAAACAACAACAACAACAACATCGTCAATAACAACAATAATGTCAAATAAACAACAACAACAACGTCAACAACAACAACAACGTCAAATAAACAACAACAAGAACGTCAAATAAACAGCAACGTCAACAACAACAACATCAAATAAACAACAACAACTATGTCAACAACAACAACATCAAATAAACAACAACAACAGCGTCAACAACAACAACAACAACGTCAAATAAACAACAACAACAACAACATCGTCAAATAAATAACAACAACAACAACAACAACGTCAACAACAACAACAACGTCAAATAAACAACAAAAACAACGTCAAATAAACAACAACAACAACGTCAAATAAACAATAAAAACAACAACAACAACAACGTCAAATAAACAACAACAACAACAACGTCAAATAAACAACAACAACAATGTCAACAACAATAACAACATCATCAAATAAACAACAACAACAACGTCAAATAAACAACAACAACAACAACGTCAACAACAACAACAACAATGTCAAATAAACAACAACAACAACGTCAAATAAACAACAACAACAACGTCAAATAAACAACAACAACAACAACAACGTCAAATAAACAACAACAACAACGTCAAATAAACAACAACAACAACAACAACAACGTCAACAACAACAACAACGTCATATAAACAACAACAACAACGTCAAATAAACAACTACAACAACGTCAACAACAACAACAACAATGTCAAATAAACAACAACAACAACGTCAAATAAACAACAACAACAACGTCAAATAAACAACAACAACAACAACAACGTCAAATAAACAACAACAACAACGTCAAATAAACAACAACAACAACAACAACGTCAACAACAACAACAACGTCATATAAACAACAACAACAACGTCAAATAAACAATAACAACAACAACGTCAAATAAACAACAAAAACAACGAAAACAACAACGTCAAATAAACAACAACACCAACAACGTCAAATAAACAACAACAATACCAACGTCAAATGAACAACAACAACAACAACGTCAAATAAACAACAACAACAATAACAACAACAACAACGTCAAATAAACAACAACAACAACAACAACAACAACAACGTCAAATAAACAACAACAAAAACAACAACAACATCAACAACAACAACAAAAACGTCAAATAAACAACAACAACAACAACAACAACAACGTCAATGACAACAACTACGTCAAATAAACAACTACAACAACGTCAAATAAACAATAACAACAACACCGTCAACAACAACAACAATGTCAAATAAACAACAACAACAATGTCAAATAAACAACAACAACAACAACGTCAACAACAACAACAACGTCAAATAAACAACAACAACAACGTCAAATAAACAACAACGTCAACAACAACAACAATGTCAAATAAACAACAACAACACCAACAACAACAACAATAACAACGTCAAATAAATAACAACAACAACGTCAAATAAACAACAACAACAACGTCAACAACAACAACAACAATGTCAAATAAACAACAACAACAACATCGTCAATAACAACAACAATGTCAAATAAACAACAACAACAACAACAACGTCAAATAAACAATAAAAACAACAACAACAACAACGTCAAATAAACAACAACAACAACAACGTCAAATAAACAACAACAACAACAACGTCAAATAAACAACAACAACAATGTCAACAACAATAACAACAACATCAAATAAACAACAACAACAACGTCAAATAAACAACAACGTCAACAACAAAAACAATGTGAAATAAACAACAACAATTATGTCAACAATAACAACAACAACATCAAATAAACAACAACAACAACAACAACGTCAACAACAACAACAACATCAAATAAACAACAACAGCAACAACGTCAAATAAACAACAACAACAACACCGTCAAATAAACAACAACAACAACAACAACGTCAAAAAATCAACAACAACTAAAACAACGTCATTTAAACAACAACAACAACACCGTCAACAACAACAACAATGTCAAATAAACAACAACAACAAGATCAAATAAACAACAACAACAACAACGTTAACAACAACAACAACCTCAAATAAACAACAACAACAACAACGTCAAATAAACAACAAAGTCAACAACAACAACAATGTCAAATAAACAACAACAACAACAACGTCAAACAAATAACAACAACAACAACGTCAAATAAACAACAACAACAACAACGTCAACAAAAACAACAATGTCAAATAAACAACAACAACAACAACATCGTCAATAACAACAACAATGTCAAATAAACAACAACAACAACAACAACAACGTCAACAACAACAACGTCAAATAAACAACAACAACAACGTCAAATAAACAGCAACGTCAACAACAACAACAACATCAAATAAATAACAATAACTATGTCAACAAGAACAACAACAACATCAAATAAACAACAACAACAACGTCAACAACAACAACAACAACAACAACGTCAAATAAACAACAACAACAACATCGTCAAATAAACAACAACAACAACGTCAACAACAACAACAACGTCAAATAAACAACAAAAACAACGTCAAATAAACAACAACAGCAACAACGTCAAATAAACAACAAAAACAACGACAACAACAACGTCAAATAAACAATAACAACAATGTCAAATAAACAACAACAACAACGTCAAATAAACAACAACAACAATGTCAAATAAACAACAACAACAACAACAACAACAACAACGTCAAATAAATAACAACAACAACGTCAAATAAACAATAACAACAACGTCATAAACAACAACAACAATGTCAAATAAACAACAACAACAACAACATCGTCAATAACAACAATAATGTCAAATAAACAACAACAACAACGTCAACAACAACAACAACGTCAAATAAACAACAACAAGAACGTCAAATAAACAGCAACGTCAACAACAACAACATCAAATAAACAACAACAACTATGTCAACAACAACAACATCAAATAAACAACAACAACAGCGTCAACAACAACAACAACAACGTCAAATAAACAACAACAACAACAACATCGTCAAATAAACAACAACAACAACAACAACAACGTCAACAACAACAACAACGTCAAATAAACAACAAAAACAACGTCAAATAAACAACAACAACAACGTCAAATAAACAATAAAAACAACAACAACAACAACGTCAAATAAACAACAACAACAACAACGTCAAATAAACAACAACAACAATGTCAACAACAATAACAACATCATCAAATAAACAACAACAACAACGTCAAATAAACAACAACAACAACAACGTCAACAACAACAACAACAATGTCAAATAAACAACAACAACAACGTCAAATAAACAACAACAACAACGTCAAATAAACAACAACAACAACAACAACAACAACGTCAAATAAACAACAACAACAACGTCAAATAAACAACAACAACAACAACAACGTCAACAACAACAACAACGTCATATAAACAACAACAACAACGTCAAATAAACAATAACAACAACAACGTCAAATAAACAACAAAAACAACGAAAACAACAACGTCAAATAAACAACAACACCAACAACGTCAAATAAACAGCAACAATACCAACGTCAAATGAACAACAACAACAACAACGTCAAATAAACAACAACAACAATAACAACAACAACGTCAAATAAACAACAACAACAACAACAACAACGTCAAATAAACAACAACAAAAACAACAACAACATCAACAACAACAACAAAAACGTCAAATAAACAACAACAACAACAACAACGTCAACAACAACAACGACGTCAAATAAACAACTACAACAACATCAAATAAACAATAACAACAACACCGTCAATAACAACAACAATGTCAAATAAACAACAACAACAATGTCAAATAAACAACAACAACAACAACGTCAACAACAACAACAACGTCAAATAAACAACAACAACAACGTCAAATAAACAACAACGTCAACAACAACAACAATGTCAAATAAACAACAACAACACCAACAACAACAACAACAACAACAACGTCAAATAAATAACAACAACAACGTCAAATAAACAACAACAACAACGTCAACAACAACAACAACAATGTCAAATAAACAACAACAACAACATCGTCAATAACAACAACAATGTCAAATAAACAACAACAACAATGTCAACAACAACAACAACGTCAAATAAACAACAACAACAACGTCAAATAAACAGCAACGTCAACAACAACAACAACATCAAATAAACAACAACAACTATGTCAACAACAACAACATCAAATAAACAACAACAACAACGTCAACAACAATAACAACAACGTCAAATAAACAACAACAACAACAACATCGTCAAATAAACAACAACAACAACAACAACGTCAACAACAACAACAACGTCAAATAAACAACAAAAACAACGTCAAATAAACAACAACAACATCAACGTCAAATAAATAATAAAAACAACAACAACGTCAAATAAACAACAACAACAACGTCAAATAAACAACAACAACAATGTCAACAACAATAACAACAGTATCAAATAAACAACAACAACAACGTCAAATAAACAACAACGTCAACAACAAAAACAATGTGAAATAAACAACAACAACTATGTCAACAATAACAACAACAACATCAAATAAACAACAACAACAACAACGTCAACAACAACAACAACATCAAATAAACAACAACAGGAACAACGTCAAATAAACAACAACAACAACACCGTCAAATAAACAACAACAACAACAACAACATCAAAAAATCAACAACTAAAACAACGTCATTTAAGCAACAACAACAACACCGTCAACAACAACAACAATGTCAAATAAACAACAACAATAAGATCAAATAAACAACAACAACAACAACAATGTTAACAACAACAACAACCTCAAATAAACAACAACAACAACGTCAAATAAACAACAAAGTCAACGACAACAACAATGTCAAATAAACAACAACAACAACAACAACAACAACAACGTCAAACAAATAACAACAACAACAACGTCAAATAAACAACAACAACAACGTCAACAAAAACAACAATGTCAAATAAACAACATTAACAACAACATCGTCAATAACAACAACAATGTCAAATAGACAACAACAACAACAACAACGTCAACAACAACAACAACGTCAAATAAACAACAACAACAACGTCAAATAAACAGCAACGTCAACAACAACAACATCAAATAAACAACAATAACTATGTCAACGAGAACAACAACAACATCAAATAAACAACAACAACAACGTCGACAACAACAACAACAACGTCAAATAAACAACAACAACAACATCGTCAAATAAACAACAACAACAACAACGTCAACAACAACAACGTCAAATAAACAACAAAAACAACGTCAAATAAACAACAACAGCAACAACATCAAATAAACAACAAAAACAACGACAACAACAACGTCAAATAAACAACAACAACAACAGCGTCAAATAAACAACAACAATAACAACGTCAATTAAACAACAACAACGTCAAATAAACAACAACAACAACGTCAACAACAACAACAACAACAATGTCAAATAAACAACAACAACGTCAAATAAACAACAACAACAATGTCAAATAAACAACAACAACAACGTCAACAACAACAACAACGTCAAATAAACAACAATAACAACGTCAAATAAACAATAACAACAACAACATCAAATAAACAACAAAAACAACGAAAACAACAACGTCAAATAAACAACAACACCAACAACGTCAAAGAAACAGCAACAATAACAACGTCAAATGAACAACAACAACAACAACAACAACGTCAAATAAACAACAACAACAATAACAACAACAACAACAACAATGTCAAATAAACAACAACAACAACAACAAGAACAACGTCAAATAAACAACAACAACAACAAAAACGTCAAATAAACAACAACAACAACAACAACAACGTCAACAACAACAACTACGTCAAATAAACAACTACAACAACAATAACACCGTCAACAACAACAACAATGTCAAATAAACAACAACAACAACAATGTCAAATAAACAACAACAACAACAACGTCATCAACAACAACAACGTCAAATAAACAACAACAACAACAACGTCAAATAAACAACGACGTCAACAACAACAATGTCAAATAAACAACAACAACACCAACACCAACAACAACAACAACGTCAAATAAATAACAACAACAACGTCAAATAAACAACAACAACAACGTCAACAACAACAACAACAACAATGTCAAATAAACAACAACAACAACAACATCGTCAATAACAACAATAATGTCAAATAAACAACAACAACGTCAACAACAACAACAACGTCAAATAAACAACAACAACAACGTCAAATAAACAGCAACTTCAACAACAACAACATCAAATAAACAACAACAACAATGTCAACAACAACAACATCAAATAAACAACAAGAACAGCGTCAACAACAACAACAACAACGTCAAATAAACAACAACAACAACAACATCGTCAAATAAACAACAACAACAACAACAACAACAACAACGTCAACAACAACAACAACGTCAAATAAACAACAAAAACAACGTCAAATAAACAACAACAACAACAACGTCAAATAAACAATAAAAACAACAACAACAACAATGTCAAATAAACAACAACAACAACAACGTCAGATAAACAACAACAACAATGTCAACAACAATAACAACAGCATCAAATAAACAACAACAACAAC
>OX451735.1:1404749538-1404754538 GCA_948472305.1 Vicia faba | reverse complement strand
GTCAACAACAATAACAACATCATCAAATAAACAACAACAACAACGTCAAATAAACAACAACAACAACGTCAACAACAACAACAACAATGTCAAATAAACAACAACAACAACGTCAAATAAACAACAACAACAACGTCAAATAAACAACAACAACAACAACAACAACGTCAAATAAACAACAACAACAATGTCAAATAAACAACAACAACAACAACGTCAACAACAACAACAACGTCATATAAACAACAACAACAACGTCAAATAAACAATAACAACAACAACGTCAAATAAACAACAAAAACAACGAAAACAACAACGTCAAATAAACAACAACACCAACAACGTCAAATAAACAGCAACAATACCAACGTCAAATGAACAACAACAACAACAACGTCAAATAAACAACAACAACAATAACAACAACAACGTCAAATAAACAACAACAACAACAACAACAACGTCAAATAAACAACAACAAAAACAACAACAACATCAACAACAACAACAAAAACGTCAAATAAACAACAACAACAACATCAAATAAACAATAACAACAACACCGTCAACAACAACAACAATGTCAAATGAACAACAACAACAATGTCAAATAAACAACAACAACAACAACGTCAACAACAACAACAACGTCAAATAAACAACAACAACAACGTCAAATAAACAACAACGTCAACAACAACAACAATGTCAAATAAACAACAACAACACCAACAACAACAACAACAACAACAACGTCAAATAAATAACAACAACAACGTCAAATAAACAACAACAACAACGTCAACAACAACAACAACAATGTCAAATAAACAACAACAACAACATCGTCAATAACAACAACAATGTCAAATAAACAACAACAACAATGTCAACAACAACAACAACGTCAAATAAACAACAACAACAACGTCAAATAAACAGCAACGTCAACAACAACAACAACATCAAATAAACAACAACAACTATGTCAACAACAACAACATCAAATAAACAACAACAACAACGTCAACAACAATAACAACAACGTCAAATAAACAACAACAACAACAACATCGTCAAATAAACAACAACAACAACAACAACGTCAACAACAACAACAACGTCAAATAAACAACAAAAACAACGTCAAATAAACAACAACAACAACAACGTCAAATAAACAATAAAAACAACAACAACGTCAAATAAACAACAACAACAACAACGTCAAATAAACAACAACAACAATGTCAACAACAATAACAACAGTATCAAATAAACAACAACAACAACGTCAAATAAACAACAACGTCAACAACAAAAACAATGTGAAATAAACAACAACAACTATGTCAACAATAACAACAACAACATCAAATAAACAACAACAACAACAACGTCAACAACAACAACAACATCAAATAAACAACAACAGGAACAACGTCAAATAAACAACAACAACAACACCGTCAAATAAACAACAACAACAACAACAACGTCAAAAAATCAACAACTAAAACAACGTCATTTAAGCAACAACAACAACACCGTCAACAACAACAACAATGTCAAATAAACAACAACAATAAGATCAAATAAACAACAACAACAACAACAACGTTAACAACAACAACAACCTCAAATAAACAACAACAACAACGTCAAATAAACAACAAAGTCAACGACAACAACAATGTCAAATAAACAACAACAACAACAACAACAACAACGTCAAACAAATAACAACAACAACAACGTCAAATAAACAACAACAACAACGTCAACAAAAACAACAATGTCAAATAAACAACAACAACAACAACATCGTCAATAACAACAACAATGTCAAATAGACAACAACAACAACAACAACGTCAACAACAACAACAACGTCAACAACAACAACATCAAATAAACAACAATAACTATGTCAACAAGAACAACAACAACATCAACGTCAACAACAACAACGTCAAATAAACAACAACAACAACAACGTCAACAACAACAACGTCAAATAAACAACAAAAACAACGTCAAATAAACAACAACAGCAACAACATCAAATAAACAACAAAAACAACGACAACAACAACGTCAAATAAACAACAACAACAGCGTCAAATAAACAACAACAATAACAACGTCAATTAAACAACAACAACGTCAAATAAACAACAACAACAACGTCAACAACAACAACAACAACAATGTCAAATAAACAACAACAACGTCAAATAAACAACAACAACAATGTCAAATAAACAACAACAACAACGTCAACAACAACAACAACGTCAAATAAACAACAATAACAACGTCAAATAAACAATAACAACAACAACGTCAAATAAACAACAAAAACAACGAAAACAACAACGTCAAATAAACAACAACACCAACAACGTCAAAGAAACAGCAACAATAACAACGTCAAATGAACAACAACAACAACAACAACAACGTCAAATAAACAACAACAACAATAACAACAACAACAACAACAATGTCAAATAAACAACAACAACAACAACAACAACAACGTCAAATAAACAACAACAACATCAACAACAACAACAACAACAAAAACGTCAAATAAACAACAACAACAACAACGTCAACAACAACAACGACGTCAAATAAACAACTACAACAACAACAACACCGTCAACAACAACAACAATGTCAAATAAACAACAACAACAACAATGTCAAATAAACAACAACAACAACAACGTCATCAACAACAACAACGTCAAATAAACAACAACAACAACAACGTCAAATAAACAACAACGTCAACAACAACAATGTCAAATAAACAACAACAACACCAACAACAACAACAACAACAACGTCAAATAAATAACAACAACAACGTCAAATAAACAACAACAACAACAACAACGTCAACAACAACAACAACAATGTCAAATAAACAACAACAACAACAACATCGTCAATAACAACAATAATGTCAAATAAACAACAACAACAACGTCAACAACAACAACAATGTCAAATAAACAACAACAACAACGTCAAATAAACAGCAACGTCAACAACAACAACATCAAATAAACAACAACAACTATGTCAACAACAACAACATCAAATAAACAACAACAACAGCGTCAACAACAACAACAACAACGTCAAATAAACAACACCAACAACAACATCGTCAAATAAACAACAACAACAACAACAACAACAACGTCAACAACAACAACAACGTCAAATAAACAACAAAAACAACGTCAAATAAACAACAACAACAACGTCAAATAAACAATAAAAACAACAACAACAACAACGTCAAATAAACAACAACAACAACCACGTCAAATAAACAACAACAACAATGTCAACAACAATAACAACAGCATCAAATAAACAACAACAACAACAACAACAACAACGTCAAATAAACAACAACGTCAACAACAACAACAACAACGTCAACAACAATAACAACAACAAAATCAAATAAACAACAACAACAACAACAACGTCAACAACAACAACAACATCAAATAAACAACAACAGCAACAACGTCAAATAAACAACAACAACAACACCGTCAAATAAACAACAACAACAACAACGTCAAATATACAACAACAACAACAACAACGTCAAATAAACAACAACAACAACAACGTCAACAACAACAACAATGTCAAATAAAAAACAAAAACAACAACAACAACAACGTCAAATAAACAACAACAACAACGTCAACTAAACAACAACGACAACAACAACGTCAAATAAACAACAACCACAACAACAACGTCAAATAAACAACAACAACAACACCGTCAAATAAATAACAACAACAACAACACCAACAATAACAACAACAACTACAACGTCAAATAAACAACAACAAAAACAACAACAACATCAACAACAAAAACGTCAAATAAACAACAACAACAACAACAACGTCAACAACAACAACTACGTCAAATAAACAACTACAACAACGTCAAATAAACAATAACAACAACAACAACACCATCAACAACAACAACAATGTCAAATAAACAACAACAACAATGTCAAATAAATAACAACAACAACAACAACGTCAACAACAACAACAACGTCAAATAAACAACAACGTCAACAACAACAACAATGTCAAATAAATAACAACAACACCAACAACAACAACAACGTCAAATAAATAACAACAACGTCAAATAAACAACATCAACAACGTCAACAATAACAACAACAACAACAACAACAATGTCAAATAAACAACAACAACAACATCGTCAATAACAACAACAATGTCAAATAAACAACAACAACAACGTCAACAACAACAACAACGTCAAATAAACAACAACAACAACGTCAAATAAACAGCAACGTCAACAACAACAACATCAAATAAACAACAACAACTATGTCAACAACAACAACAACATCAAATAAACAACAACAACAGCGTCAACAACAACAACAACAACGTCAAATAAATAACAACAACAACAACATCGCCAAATAAACAACAACAACAACAACAACAACAACGTCAACAACAACAACAACGTCAAATAAACAACAAAAACAACGTCAAATAAACAACAACAACAACGTCAAATAAACAATAAAAACAACAACAACAACAACAACGTCAAATAAACAACAACAACAACATCGTCAAATAAACAACAACAACAATGTCAACAACAATAACAACATCATCAAATAAACAACAACAACAACGTCAAATAAACAACAACAACAACGTCAACAACAACAACAACAATGTCAAATAAACAACAACAACAACGTCAAATAAACAACAACAACAACGTCAAATAAACAACAACAACAACAACAACAACGTCAAATAAACAACAACAACAATGTCAAATAAACAACAACAACAACAACAACGTCAACAACAACAACAACGTCATATAAACAACAACAACAACGTCAAATAAACAATAACAACAACAACGTCAAATAAACA
>OX451735.1:1404744538-1404747038 GCA_948472305.1 Vicia faba | reverse complement strand
CAACAACAACAACGTCAAATAAACAACAACAACAACAACGTCAAATAAACAACAACGTCAACAACAACAATGTCAAATAAACAACAACAACACCAACAACAACAACAACAACAACGTCAAATAAATAACAACAACAACGTCAAATAAACAACAACAACAACAACAACGTCAACAACAACAACAACAATGTCAAATAAACAACAACAACAACAACATCGTCAATAACAACAATAATGTCAAATAAACAACAACAACAACGTCAACAACAACAACAATGTCAAATAAACAACAACAACAACGTCAAATAAACAGCAACGTCAACAACAACAACATCAAATAAACAACAACAACTATGTCAACAACAACAACATCAAATAAACAACAACAACAGCGTCAACAACAACAACAACAACGTCAAATAAACAACACCAACAACAACATCGTCAAATAAACAACAACAACAACAACAACAACAACAACGTCAACAACAACAACAACGTCAAATAAACAACAAAAACAACGTCAAATAAACAACAACAACAACAACGTCAAATAAACAATAAAAACAACAACAACAACAACGTCAAATAAACAACAACAACAACCACGTCAAATAAACAACAACAACAATGTCAACAACAATAACAACAGCATCAAATAAACAACAACAACAACAACAACAACAACGTCAAATAAACAACAACGTCAACAACAACAACAACAACGTCAACAACAATAACAACAACAAAATCAAATAAACAACAACAACAACAACAACGTCAACAACAACAACAACATCAAATAAACAACAACAGCAACAACGTCAAATAAACAACAACAACAACACCGTCAAATAAACAACAACAACAACAACGTCAAATATACAACAACAACAACAACAACGTCAAATAAACAACAACAACAACAACGTCAACAACAACAACAATGTCAAATAAAAAACAAAAACAACAACAACAACAACGTCAAATAAACAACAACAACAACGTCAACTAAACAACAACGACAACAACAACGTCAAATAAACAACAACCACAACAACAACGTCAAATAAACAACAACAACAACACCGTCAAATAAATAACAACAACAACAACACCAACAATAACAACAACAACTACAACGTCAAATAAACAACAACAAAAACAACAACAACATCAACAACAAAAACGTCAAATAAACAACAACAACAACAACAACGTCAACAACAACAACTACGTCAAATAAACAACTACAACAACGTCAAATAAACAATAACAACAACAACAACACCATCAACAACAACAACAATGTCAAATAAACAACAACAACAATGTCAAATAAATAACAACAACAACGTCACCAACAACAACGTCAAATAAACAACAACAACAACAACAATAACAATGTCAAATAAACAACAACAATAACGTCAAATAAACAACAACAACAACAACGTCAAATAAACAACAACAACAACAAATACAACAACAACAACAACGTCAAATAACAACAAGAACGTCAAATAAACAACAACAACAACAACAACAAATACAACAACAACAACAACGTCAAATAACAACAACAACGTCAAATAAACAACAACAACAACAACAACGTCAAATAAACAACAACGTTAAATAAACAACAATTACAATAACAACAACAACAACATCAAATAAACAACAATAACAACAACGTCAAATAAACAACAACAACATCAATAACAATAAAAACGTCAAATAAATAACAACAACAATAACAACGTCAACAACAACAACTACGTCAAATAAACAACAACAACAACAACGTCAAATAAACAATAACAACAACAACAACGTCAACAACAACAACGTCAAATAAACAACAACAACAACGTCAAATAAACAACAACAACCACAACAACGTCAAATAAACAAAAACAACAACGTTAAATAAACAACAAAAACAATGACAACAACAATGTCAAATAAACAACAACAACAACAACGTCAAATAAACAACAACAATGTCAAATAAACAACAACAACAATAATAACAACAACAACAACAATGTCAAATAAATAACAACAACAACAACGTCAACAACAACAACAACGTCAAATAAACAACAACAACAACAACGTCATATAAACAACAACAACAACGTCAACAACAACAACAACGTCAAATAAATAACAACAACAATGTCAAATAAACAATAACAACAACAACGTCAAGTAAACAACAAAAAACAATGACAACAACAACGTCAAATAAACAACAACACCAACAACGTCAAATAAACAGCAACAACAACAACGTCAAATGAACAACAACAACAACAACGTCAAATAAACAACAATAATAATAATAATAATAACAACAACAACAACGTCAAATAAACAACAACAACAACAACAACAACGTCAAATAAACAACAACAAAAACAACAACATCAACAACAACAAAAAAAACGTCAAATAAACAACAACAACAACAACAACTACTACTACGTCAAATA
>OX451735.1:1404737038-1404739538 GCA_948472305.1 Vicia faba | reverse complement strand
ACAACAACAGCGTCAACAACAACAACAACAACGTCAAATAAATAACAACAACAACAACATCGCCAAATAAACAACAACAACAACAACAACAACAACAACGTCAACAACAACAACAACGTCAAATAAACAACAAAAACAACGTCAAATAAACAACAACAACAACGTCAAATAAACAATAAAAACAACAACAACAACAACAACGTCAAATAAACAACAACAACAACATCGTCAAATAAACAACAACAACAATGTCAACAACAATAACAACAGCATCAAATAAACAACAACAACAACGTCAAATAAACAACAACGTCAACAACAACAACAATGTGAAAAAAACAACAACAACTATGTCAACAATAACAACAACAACATCAAATAAACAACAACAACAACAACAATGTCAACAACAACAACAACATCAAATAAACAACAACAGCAACAACGTCAAATAAACAACAACAACAACACCGTCAAATAAACAACAACAACAACAACCTCAAAAAATCAATAACAACTAAAACAACGTCATATAAACAACAACAACAACAACACCGTCAACAACAACAACAATGTCAAATAAACAACAACAACAACATCAAATAAACAACAACAACAACAACAACAACGTTAACAACAACAACAACGTCAAATAAACAACAACAACAACGTCAAATAAACAACAAAGTCAACAACAACAACAATGTCAAATAAACAACAACAACAACAACAACGTCAAACAAATAACAACAACAACAACGTCAAATAAACAACAACAACAACGTCAACAACAACAACAATGTCAAATAAACAACAACAACAACATCGTCAATAACAACAACAACATCAAATAAACAACAACAACAACAATGTCAACAACAACAACAACGTCAAATAAACAACAAAAACAACGTCAACAACAACAACGTCAAATAAATAACAACAACAACGTCAAATAAACAACATAGACAACAACGTCAAATAAACAACAACAACAACGTCAAATAAACAACAACAATAACAACACCGTCAAATAAACAACAACAACAACGTCAAATAAACAACAACAACAATATCAACGTCAAAAAAACAACAACAACAACGTCAAAAAAATAACATCAAGAACAACAACGCCAACAACAACAACAACAACGTCAAATAAACAACAAAAACAACGACAACAACAATGTCAAATAAACAACAACAACAACACCAACAATAACAAAAACAACAACATCAAATAAACAACAAAAACAACAAGAACAATGTCAAAAACATTAACAACGTCAAATAAACAACAACAACAACAACGTCACCAACAACAACGTCAAATAAACAACAACAACAACAACAATAACAATGTCAAATAAACAACAACAATAACGTCAAATAAACAACAACAACAACAACGTCAAATAAACAACAACAACAACAAATACAACAACAACAACAACGTCAAATAACAACAAGAACGTCAAATAAACAACAACAACAACAACAAATACAACAACAACAACAATGTCAAATAACAACAACAACGTCAATTAAACAACAACAACAACAACGTCAAATAAACAACAACGTTAAATAAACAACAATTACAATAACAACAACAACAACATCAAATAAACAACAATAACAACAACGTCAAATAAACAACAACAACATCAATAACAATAAAAACGTCAAATAAATAACAACAACAATAACAACGTCAACAACAACAACTACGTCAAATAAACAACAACAACAACAACGTCAAATAAACAATAACAACAACAACAACGTCAACAACAACAACGTCAAATAAACAACAACAACAACGTCAAATAAACAACAACAACCACAACAACGTCAAATAAACAAAAACAACAACGTTAAATAAACAACAAAAACAATGACAACAACAATGTCAAATAAACAACAACAACAACAACGTCAAATAAACAACAACAATGTCAAATAAACAACAACAACAATAATAACAACAACAACAACAATGTCAAATAAATAACAACAACAACAACGTCAACAACAACAACAACGTCAAATAAACAACAACAACAACAACGTCATATAAACAACAACAACAACGTCAACAACAACAACAACGTCAAATAAATAACAACAACAATGTCAAATAAACAATAACAACAACAACGTCAAGTAAACAACAAAAAACAATGACAACAACAACGTCAAATAAACAACAACACCAACAACGTCAAATAAACAGCAACAACAACAACGTCAAATGAACAACAACAACAACAACGTCAAATAAACAACAATAATAATAATAATAATAACAACAACAACAACGTCAAATAAACAACAACAACAACAACAACAACGTCAAATAAACAACAACAAAAACAACAACATCAACAACAACAAAAAAAACGTCAAATAAACAACAACAACAACAACAACTACTACTACGTCAAATAAACAACAACAACAACGTCAAATAAACAATAACAACAACAACAACACGGTC
>OX451735.1:1404709538-1404732038 GCA_948472305.1 Vicia faba | reverse complement strand
ACAACAACATCGCCAAATAAACAACAACAACAACAACAACAACAACAACGTCAACAACAACAACAACGTCAAATAAACAACAAAAACAACGTCAAATAAACAACAACAACAACGTCAAATAAACAATAAAAACAACAACAACAACAACAACGTCAAATAAACAACAACAACAACATCGTCAAATAAACAACAACAACAATGTCAACAACAATAACAACAGCATCAAATAAACAACAACAACAACGTCAAATAAACAACAACGTCAACAACAACAACAATGTGAAAAAAACAACAACAACTATGTCAACAATAACAACAACAACATCAAATAAACAACAACAACAACAACAATGTCAACAACAACAACAACATCAAATAAACAACAACAGCAACAACGTCAAATAAACAACAACAACAACACCGTCAAATAAACAACAACAACAACAACCTCAAAAAATCAATAACAACTAAAACAACGTCATATAAACAACAACAACAACAACACCGTCAACAACAACAACAATGTCAAATAAACAACAACAACAACATCAAATAAACAACAACAACAACAACAACAACGTTAACAACAACAACAACGTCAAATAAACAACAACAACAACGTCAAATAAACAACAAAGTCAACAACAACAACAATGTCAAATAAACAACAACAACAACAACAACGTCAAACAAATAACAACAACAACAACGTCAAATAAACAACAACAACAACGTCAACAACAACAACAATGTCAAATAAACAACAACAACAACATCGTCAATAACAACAACAACATCAAATAAACAACAACAACAACAATGTCAACAACAACAACAACGTCAAATAAACAACAAAAACAACGTCAACAACAACAACGTCAAATAAATAACAACAACAACGTCAAATAAACAACATAGACAACAACGTCAAATAAACAACAACAACAACGTCAAATAAACAACAACAATAACAACACCGTCAAATAAACAACAACAACAACGTCAAATAAACAACAACAACAATATCAACGTCAAAAAAACAACAACAACAACGTCAAAAAAATAACATCAAGAACAACAACGCCAACAACAACAACAACAACGTCAAATAAACAACAAAAACAACGACAACAACAATGTCAAATAAACAACAACAACAACACCAACAATAACAAAAACAACAACATCAAATAAACAACAAAAACAACAAGAACAATGTCAAAAACATTAACAACGTCAAATAAACAACAACAACAACAACGTCACCAACAACAACGTCAAATAAACAACAACAACAACAACAATAACAATGTCAAATAAACAACAACAATAACGTCAAATAAACAACAACAACAACAACGTCAAATAAACAACAACAACAACAAATACAACAACAACAACAACGTCAAATAACAACAAGAACGTCAAATAAACAACAACAACAACAACAACAAATACAACAACAACAACAACGTCAAATAACAACAACAACGTCAAATAAACAACAACAACAACAACAACGTCAAATAAACAACAACGTTAAATAAACAACAATTACAATAACAACAACAACAACATCAAATAAACAACAATAACAACAACGTCAAATAAACAACAACAACATCAATAACAATAAAAACGTCAAATAAATAACAACAACAATAACAACGTCAACAACAACAACTACGTCAAATAAACAACAACAACAACAACGTCAAATAAACAATAACAACAACAACAACGTCAACAACAACAACGTCAAATAAACAACAACAACAACGTCAAATAAACAACAACAACCACAACAACGTCAAATAAACAAAAACAACAACGTTAAATAAACAACAAAAACAATGACAACAACAATGTCAAATAAACAACAACAACAACAACGTCAAATAAACAACAACAATGTCAAATAAACAACAACAACAATAATAACAACAACAACAACAATGTCAAATAAATAACAACAACAACAACGTCAACAACAACAACAACGTCAAATAAACAACAACAACAACAACGTCATATAAACAACAACAACAACGTCAACAACAACAACAACGTCAAATAAATAACAACAACAATGTCAAATAAACAATAACAACAACAACGTCAAGTAAACAACAAAAAACAATGACAACAACAACGTCAAATAAACAACAACACCAACAACGTCAAATAAACAGCAACAACAACAACGTCAAATGAACAACAACAACAACAACGTCAAATAAACAACAATAATAATAATAATAATAACAACAACAACAACGTCAAATAAACAACAACAACAACAACAACGTCAAATAAACAACAACAAAAACAACAACATCAACAACAACAAAAAAAACGTCAAATAAACAACAACAACAACAACAACAACTACTACTACGTCAAATAAACAACAACAACAACGTCAAATAAACAATAACAACAACAACAACACCGTCAACAACAAAAACAATGTCAAATAAACAACAACAACAACAACGTCAAATAAACAACAACAACAACAACGTCAAAAACAACAACAACGTTAAATAAACAACAACAACAACAACGTCAAATAAACAACAACGTCAACAACAACAATGTCAAATAAACAACAACAACAACAACAACAACGTCAAATAAATAACAACAACAACAACGTCAAATAAACAACAACAACAACGTCAACAACAACAACAATGTCAAATAAACAACAACAACAACAACAACATCGTCAATAACAACAACAATGTCAAATAAACAACAACAACAACGTCAACAACAACAACAATGCCAAATAAACAGCAATGTCAACAACAACAACAACAACAACATCAAATAAACAACAACAACTATGTCAACAACAACAACAACAACATCAAATAAACAACAACAACAACAACGTCAAATAAACAACAACAACAACAACGTCAAATGAACAACAACAACGTCAAATAAACAACAACAACAACAATGTCAAATAAACAACAACAACAACGTCAACGTCAATAATAAAAACAATGTCAAATAAACAACAACAACAACGACGTCAAATAAACAACAAAAACAACGTCAACAACAACAACGTCAAATAAACAACAACAACAACAACGTCAAATAAACAACAACGACAACAACGTCAAATAAACAACAACAACGTCAAAAAAACAACAACAACAACGTCAAATAAATAACAACAACAACAACAACGTCAACAACAACAACAACGTCAAATAAACAACAACAATAACACCAACAATAACAACAACAACAACAACGTCAAATAAACAACAAAAACAACAAGAACAATGTCAAAAACATTAACAACGTCAAATAAACAACAACAACAACGTCAACAACAACAACGTCAAATAAACAACAACAACAACAATAACAACGTCAAATAAACAACAACAATAACGTCAAATAAACAACAATAACAACGTCAAATAAACAACAACAACAACAAATACAACAACAACAACAACAACTTCTAAAAACAACAAGAACGTCAAATAAACAACAACAACAACAACAAATACAACAACAACAACAACGTCAAATAACAACAACAACGTCAAATAAACAACAACAACAACAACATCAAATAAACAACAATGTTAAATAAACAACAATTACAATAACAACAACAACAACATCAAATAAACAACAACAACAACAACAACAACAACGTCAAATAAACAACAATAACAACGTCAAATAAACAACAACAAAAACAACAACAACATCAATAACAACAAAAACGTCAAATAAACAACAACAACAATAACAACGTCAACAATAACAACTACGTCAAATAAACAACAACAACAACGTCAAATAAACAATAACAACAACAACAACGTCAACAACAACAACGTCAAATAAACAATAACAACGTCAAATAAACAACAACAACAACGTCAAATAAACAACAACAACGTCAAATAAACAACAACAACAACGTTAACACCAACAACAACAACAACAATGTCAAATAAACAACAACAACAATGTCATATAAACAACAACAACAACAACAATGTCAAATAAACAACAACAACAGCATCAACAACAACAACAACGCCAAATAACCAACAACAACAACAACGTCAAATAAACAAAAACAAAAACGTTAAATAAACAACAAAAACAATGACAACAACAACGTCAAATAAACAACAACAATAACAACAACAACGTCAAATAAACAACAACAACGTCAAATAAACAACACTAACAACAATAACAACAACAACAAAAATGTCAAATAAATAACAACAACAACAACGTCAACAACAACAACAACAACAACAACAACAACGTCAAATAAACAACAACAACAACAACGTCAACAACAACAACAACGTCAAATAAATAACAACAGCAATGTCAAATAAACAATAACAACAACAACGTCAAATAAACAACAACACCAACAACGTCAAATAAACAGCAACAACAACAACGTCAAATGAACAACAACAACAACAACAATGTCAAATAAACAACAATAATAATAACAACAACAACAACAACGTCAAATAAACAACAACAACAACGTCAAATAAATAACAACAACAACGTCAAATAAACAACAACAACAACGTCAACAACAACAACAATGTCAAATAAACAACAACAACAACAACAACAACAACAACAACAACATCGTCAATAACAACAACAATGTCAAATAAACAACAACAACAACGTCAACAACAACAACAATGCCAAATAAACAGCAACATCAACAACAACAACAACAACATCAAATAAACAACAACAACTATGTCAACAACAACAACAACAACATCAAATAAACAACAACAACAACAACGTCAAATAAACAACAACAACAACAACGTCAAATGAACAACAACAACGTCAAATAAACAACAACAACAACAATGTCAAATAAACAACAACAACAACGTCAACGGCAATAACAACAACAATGTCAAATAAACAACAACAACGACGTCAAATAAACAACAAAAACAACGTCAACAACAACAACGTCAAATAAACAACAACAACAACAACGTCAAATAAACAACAACGACAACAACGTCAAATAAACAACAACAACGTCAAATAAACAACAACAACAACGTCAAATAAACAACAACAATAACAACACCGTCAAATAAACAACAACAACAACGTCAAATAAACAACAACAACAACAACAACAACGTCAAAAAAACAACAACAACAACGTCAAATAAATAACAACAAAAACAACAACAACGTCAACAACAACAACAACGTCAAATAAACAACAACAATAACACCAACAATAACAACAACAACAACAACGTCAAATAAACAACAAGAACAATGTCAAAAACATTAACAACGTCAAATAAACAACAACAACAACAACGTCAAATAAACAACAACAACAACAATAACAACGTCAAATAAACAACAACAATAACGTCAAATAAACAACAACAACAACGTCAAATAAACAACAACAACAACAACAAATACAACAACAACAACAACAACAACTTCTAATAACAACAAGAACGTCAAATAAACGACAACAACAACAACAAATACAACAACAACAACAACAACGTCAAATAACAACAACAACGTCAAATAAACAACAACAACAACAACATCAAATAAACAACAATGTTAAATAAACAACAATTACAATAACAACAACAACAACATCAAATAAACAACAACAACAACAACAACGTCAAATAAACAACAACAACAACGTCAAATAAACAACAACAAAAACAACAACAACATCAATAACAACAAAAACGTCAAATAAACAACAACAACAACAATAACAACGTCAACAATAACAACTACGTCAAATAAACAACAACAACAACGTCAAATAAACAATAACAACAACAACAACGTCAACAACAACAACGTCAAATAAACAACAACAACGTCAAATAAACAACAACAACAAGGTCAAATAAACAACAACAACGTCAAATAAACAACAACAACAACATTAACACCAACAACAACAACAACAACAATGTCAAATAAACAACAACAACAATGTCAAATAAACAACAACAACAACAACAACAACAATGTCAAATAAACAACAACAACATCATCAACAACAACAACAACGCCAAATAACCAACAACAACAACAACGTCAAATAAACAAAAACAAAAACGTTAAATAAACAACAAAAACAATGACAACAACAACGTCAAATAAACAACAACAATAACAACAACAACGTGAAATAAACAACAACAACGTCAAATAAACAACAACAACAACAATAACAACAACAACAAAAATGTCAAATAAATAACAACAACAACGTCAACAACAACAACAACGTCAAATAAACAACAACAACAACAACAACAACGTCAAATAAACAACAACAACAACAACGTCAACAACAACAACAACGTCAAATAAATAACAACAACAATGTCAAATAAACAATAACAACAACAACGTCAAATAAACAACAACACCAACAACGTCAAATAAACAGCAACAACAACAACGTCAAATGAACAACAACAACAACAACAATGTCAAATAAACAACAATAATAATAACAACAACAACAACAACGTCAAATAAACAACAACAACAACAACAACGTCAAATAAATAACGACAACAACAACGTCAAATAAACAACAACAACAACGTCAACAACAACAACAATGGCAAATAAACAACAACAACAACAACAATAACATCGTCAATAACAACAACAATGTCAAATAAACAACAACAACAACGTCAACAACAACAACAATGCCAAATAAACAGCAACGTCAACAACAACAACAACAACAACATCAAATAAACAACAACAACTATGTCAACAACAATAACAACAACATCAAATAAACAACAACAACAACAACGTCAAATAAACAACAACAACAACAACGTCAAATAAACAACAACAATGTCAAATAAACAACAACAACAATAATAACAACAACAACAATGTCAAATAAATAACAACAACAACAACGTCAACAACAACAACAACGTCAAATAAACAACAACAACAACAACGTCATATAAACAACAACAACAACGTCAACAACAACAACAACGTCAAATAAATAACAACAACAATGTCAAATAAACAATAACAACAACAACGTCAAGTAAACAACAAAAAACAATGACAACAACAACGTAAAATAAACAACAACACCAACAACGTCAAATAAACAGCAACAACAACAACGTCAAATGAACAACAACAACAACAACGTCAAATAAACAACAATAATAATAATAATAATAACAACAACAACAACGTCAAATAAACAACAACAACAACAACAACAACGTCAAATAAACAACAACAAAAACAACAACATCAACAACAACAAAAAAAACGTCAAATAAACAACAACAACAACAACAACTACTACTACGTCAAATAAACAACAACAACAACGTCAAATAAACAATAACAACAACAACAACACCGTCAACAACAAAAACAATGTCAAATAAACAACAACAACAACAACGTCAAATAAACAACAACAACAACAACGTCAAAAACAACAACAACGTTAAATAAACAACAACAACAACAACAACGTCAAATAAACAACAACGTCAACAACAACAATGTCAAATAAACAACAACAACAACAACAACAACGTCAAATAAATAACAACAACAACAACGTCAAATAAACAACAACAACAACGTCAACAACAACAACAATGTCAAATAAACAACAACAACAACAACAACATCGTCAATAACAACAACAATGTCAAATAAACAACAACAACAACGTCAACAACAACAACAATGCCAAATAAACAGCAATGTCAACAACAACAACAACAACATCAAATAAACAACAACAACTATGTCAACAACAACAACAACAACATCAAATAAACAACAACAACAACAACGTCAAATAAACAACAACAACAACAACGTCAAATGAACAACAACAACGTCAAATAAACAACAACAACAACAATGTCAAATAAACAACAACAACAACGTCAACGTCAATAATAACAACAATGTCAAATAAACAACAACAACAACGACGTCAAATAAACAACAAAAACAACGTCAACAACAACAACGTCAAATAAACAACAACAACAACAACGTCAAATAAACAACAACGACAACAACGTCAAATAAACAACAACAACGTCAAAAAAACAACAACAACAACGTCAAATAAATAACAACAACAACAACAACGTCAACAACAACAACAACGTCAAATAAACAACAACAATAACACCAACAATAACAACAACAACAACAACGTCAAATAAACAACAAAAACAACAAGAACAATGTCAAAAACATTAACAACGTCAAATAAACAACAACAACAACGTCAACAACAACAACGTCAAATAAACAACAACAACAACAATAACAACGTCAAATAAACAACAACAATAACGTCAAATAAACAACAATAACAACGTCAAATAAACAACAACAACAACAAATACAACAACAACAACAACAACAACTTCTAAAAACAACAAGAACGTCAAATAAACAACAACAACAACAACAAATACAACAACAACAACAACGTCAAATAACAACAACAACGTCAAATAAACAACAACAACAACAACATCAAATAAACAACAATGTTAAATAAACAACAATTACAATAACAACAACAACAACATCAAATAAACAACAACAACAACAACAACAACGTCAAATAAACAACAATAACAACGTCAAATAAACAACAACAAAAACAACAACAACATCAATAACAACAAAAACGTCAAATAAACAACAACAACAATAACAACGTCAACAATAACAACTACGTCAAATAAACAACAACAACAACGTCAAATAAACAATAACAACAACAACAACGTCAACAACAACAACGTCAAATAAACAACAACAACAACGTCAAATAAACAACAACAACGTCAAATAAACAACAACAACAACGTTAACACCAACAACAACAACAACAATGTCAAATAAACAACAACAACAATGTCATATAAACAACAACAACAACAACAATGTCAAATAAACAACAACAACAGCATCAACAACAACAACAACGCCAAATAACCAACAACAACAACAACGTCAAATAAACAAAAACAAAAACGTTAAATAAACAACAAAAACAATGACAACAACAACGTCAAATAAACAACAACAATAACAACAACAACGTCAAATAAACAACAACAACGTCAAATAAACAACACTAACAACAATAACAACAACAACAAAAATGTCAAATAAATAACAACAACAACAACGTCAACAACAACAACAACAACAACAACAACGTCAAATAAACAACAACAACAACAACGTCAACAACAACAACAACGTCAAATAAATAACAACAGCAATGTCAAATAAACAATAACAACAACAACGTCAAATAAACAACAACACCAACAACGTCAAATAAACAGCAACAACAACAACGTCAAATGAACAACAACAACAACAACAATGTCAAATAAACAACAATAATAATAACAACAACAACAACAACGTCAAATAAACAACAACAACAACGTCAAATAAATAACAACAACAACGTCAAATAAACAACAACAACAACGTCAACAACAACAACAATGTCAAATAAACAACAACAACAACAACAACAACAACAACAACAACATCGTCAATAACAACAACAATGTCAAATAAACAACAACAACAACGTCAACAACAACAACAATGCCAAATAAACAGCAACATCAACAACAACAACAACAACATCAAATAAACAACAACAACTATGTCAACAACAACAACAACAACATCAAATAAACAACAACAACAACAACGTCAAATAAACAACAACAACAACAACGTCAAATGAACAACAACAACGTCAAATAAACAACAACAACAACAATGTCAAATAAACAACAACAACAACGTCAACGGCAATAACAACAACAATGTCAAATAAACAACAACAACAACGACGTCAAATAAACAACAAAAACAACGTCAACAACAACAACGTCAAATAAACAACAACAACAACAACGTCAAATAAACAACAACGACAACAACGTCAAATAAACAACAACAACGTCAAATAAACAACAACAATAACAACACCGTCAAATAAACAACAACAACAACGTCAAATAAACAACAACAACAACAACAACAACAACGTCAAAAAAACAACAACAACAACGTCAAATAAATAACAACAAAAACAACAACAACGTCAACAACAACAACAACGTCAAATAAACAACAACAATAACACCAACAATAACAACAACAACAACAACGTCAAATAAACAACAAGAACAATGTCAAAAACATTAACAACGTCAAATAAACAACAACAACAACAACGTCAACAACAACAACGTCAAATAAACAACAACAACAACAATAACAACGTCAAATAAACAACAACAATAACGTCAAATAAACAACAACAACAACGTCAAATAAACAACAACAACAACAACAAATACAACAACAACAACAACAACAACAACTTCTAATAACAACAAGAACGTCAAATAAACGACAACAACAACAACAAATACAACAACAACAACAACAACGTCAAATAACAACAACAACGTCAAATAAACAACAACAACAACAACATCAAATAAACAACAATGTTAAATAAACAACAATTACAATAACAACAACAACAACATCAAATAAACAACAACAACAACAACAACGTCAAATAAACAACAACAACAACGTCAAATAAACAACAACAAAAACAACAACAACATCAATAACAACAAAAACGTCAAATAAACAACAACAACAACAATAACAACGTCAACAATAACAACTACGTCAAATAAACAACAACAACAACGTCAAATAAACAATAACAACAACAACAACGTCAACAACAACAACGTCAAATAAACAACAACAACGTCAAATAAACAACAACAACAAGGTCAAATAAACAACAACAACGTCAAATAAACAACAACAACAACATTAACACCAACAACAACAACAACAACAATGTCAAATAAACAACAACAACAATGTCAAATAAACAACAACAACAACAACAACAACAATGTCAAATAAACAACAACAACATCATCAACAACAACAACAACGCCAAATAACCAACAACAACAACAACGTCAAATAAACAAAAACAAAAACGTTAAATAAACAACAAAAACAATGACAACAACAACGTCAAATAAACAACAACAATAACAACAACAACGTGAAATAAACAACAACAACGTCAAATAAACAACAACAACAACAATAACAACAACAACAAAAATGTCAAATAAATAACAACAACAACGTCAACAACAACAACAACGTCAAATAAACAACAACAACAACAACAACGTCAAATAAACAACAACAACAACAACGTCAACAACAACAACAACGTCAAATAAATAACAACAACAATGTCAAATAAACAATAACAACAACAACGTCAAATAAACAACAACACCAACAACGTCAAATAAACAGCAACAACAACAACGTCAAATGAACAACAACAACAACAACAATGTCAAATAAACAACAATAATAATAACAACAACAACAACAACGTCAAATAAACAACAACAACAACAACAACAACGTCAAATAAATAACGACAACAACAACGTCAAATAAACAACAACAACAACGTCAACAACAACAACAATGGCAAATAAACAACAACAACAACAACAATAACATCGTCAATAACAACAACAATGTCAAATAAACAACAACAACAACGTCAACAACAACAACAATGCCAAATAAACAGCAACGTCAACAACAACAACAACAACAACATCAAATAAACAACAACAACTATGTCAACAACAATAACAACAACATCAAATAAACAACAACAACAACAACGTCAAATAAACAACAACAACAACAACGTCAAATGAACAACAACAACGTCAAATAAACAATAACAACAACAATGTCAAATAAACAACAACAACAACGTCAACGGCAATAACAACAACAATGTCAAATAAACAACAACAACAACGATGTCAAATAAACAACAAAAACAACGTCAACAACAACAACGTCAAATAAACAACAACAACAACGTCAAATAAACAACAACGACAACAACGTCAAATAAACAACAACAACGTCAAATAAACAACAACAACAACGTCAAATAAACAACAACAATAACAACACCGTCAAATAAACAACAACAACAACGTCAAATAAACAACAACAACAACAACAACAACAACAACGTCAAAAAAACAACAACAATAACGTCAAATAAATAACAACAACAACAACAACAACGTCAAATAAACAACAACAATAACACCAACAATAACAACAACAACAACAACGTCAAATAAACAACAAAAACAACAAGAACAATGTAAAAAACATTAACAACGTCAAATAAACAACAACAACAACAACGTCAACAACAACAACGTCAAATAAACAACAACAACAACAATAACAACGTCAAATAAACAACAACAATAACGTCAAATAAACAACAACAACAACGTCAAATAAACAACAACAACAACAAATACAACAACAACAACAACAACAACAACTTCTAATAACAACAAGAACGTCAAATAAACAACAACAACAACAACAAATACAACAACAACAACAACGTCAAATAACAACAACAACGTCAAATAAACAACAACAACAACAACATCAAATAAACAACAATGTTAAATAAATAACAATTACAATAACAACAACAACAACATCAAATAAACAACAACAACAACAACGTCAAATAAACAACAACAACAACGTCAAATAAACAACAACAACATCAATAACAACAAAAACGTCAAATAAACAACAACAACAATAACAACGTCAACAACAACAACTACGTCAAATAAACAACAACAACAACGACAAATAAACAATAACAACAACAACAACGTCAACAACAACAACGTCAAATAAACAACAACAACGTCAAATAAACAACAACAACAACGTCAAATAAACAACAACAACGTCAAATAAACAACAACAACAACGTTAAAACCAACAACAACAACAACAATGTCAAATAAACAACAACAACAATGTCAAATAAACAACAACAACAACAACAATGTCAAATAAACAACAACAACAGCATCAACAACAACAACAATGCCAAATAACCAACAACAACAACAACGTCAAATAAACAAAAACAACAACGTTAAATAAACAACAAAAACAATGACAACAACAACGTCAAATAAACAACAACAATAACAACAACAACGTCAAATAAACAACAACAACAACAATAACAACAACAACAAAAATGTCAAATAAATAACAACAACAACAACGTCAACAACAACAACAACGTCAAATAAACAACAACAACAACAACAACAACAACAATGTCAAATAAACAACAACAACAACGTCAACAACAACAACAACGTCAAATAAATAACAACAATAATGTCAAATAAACAATAACAACAACAACGTCAAATAAACAACAACACCAACAACGTCAAATAAACAGCAACAACAACAACGTCAAATGAACAACAACAACAACAACAATGTCAAATAAACAACAATAATAATAACAACAACAACAACAACGTCAAATAAACAACAACAACAACAACGTCAAATAAACAACAACAACATCAACAACAACAAAAACGTGAAATAAACAACAACAACAACAACGACAACTACTACTACGTCAAATAAACAACAACAACAACGTCAAATAAACAATAACAACAACAACAACACCGTCAACAACAAAAACAATGTCAAATAAACAACAACAACAACAACGTCAAATAAACAACAACAACAACAACAACGTCAACAACAACAACAACGTCAAATAAACAACAACAACAACGTCAAATAAACAACAACGTCAACAACAACAATAACGTCAAATAAACAACAACAACAATAACGTCAAATAAACAACAACAACAACGTCAACAACAACAACAACAATGTCAAATAAACAACAACAACAACAACATCGTCAATAACAACAACAATGTCAAATAAACAACAACAATAACGTCAACAACAACAACAACGTCAAATAAACAACAACAACAACGTCAAATAAACAGCAACGTCAATAACAACAACGTGAAATAAACAACTACAACTATGTCAACAACAACAACAACATCAAATAAACAACAACAACAACAACGTCAACAACAACAACAACGTCAAATAAACAACAACAACAACGTCAAATAAACAACAACAACAACAACACCGTCAAATAAACAACAACAACGTCAAATAAACAACAACAACAACAACAACGTCAAATAAACAACAACAGCAACGTCAAATAAACAACAACAAAAACAACAACAACATCAATAACAACAAAAACGTAAAATAAACAACAACAACAATAACAACGTCAACAACAACAACTACGTCAAATAAATAACAACAACAACGTCAAATAAACAATAACAACAACAACAACGTCAACAACAACAACGTCAAATAAACAACAACAACGTCAAATAAACAACAACAACAACGTCAAATAAACAACAACAACGTCAAATAAACAACAACAACAACGTTAACACCAACAACAACAACAACAACAATGTCAAATAAACAACAACAACAATGTCAAATAAACAACAACAACAACAACAATGTCAAATAAACAACAACAACAACATCAACAACAACAACAATGCCAAATAACCAACAACAACAACAACGTCAAATAAACAAAAACAACAACGTTAAATAAATAACAAAAACAATGACAACAACAACGTCAAATAAACAACAACAACGTCAAATAAACAACAACAACAACAATAACAACAACAACAAAAATGTCAAATAAATAACAACAACAACAACGTCAACAACAACAACAACGTCAAATAAACAACAACAACAACAATGTCAAATAAACAACAACAACAACAACGTCAACAACAATAACAACGTCAAATAAATAACAACAACAATGTCAAATAAACAATAACAACAACAACGTCAAATAAACAACAACACCAACAACGTCAAATAAACAGCAACAACAACAACGTCAAATGAACAACAACAACAACAACAATGTCAAATAAACAACAATAATAATAACAACAACAACACCGTCAAATAAACAACAACAACAACAACAACAACAACAACGTCAAATAAACAACAACAACATCAACAACAACAAAAACGTCAAATAAACAACAACAACAACAACTACTACTACTACGTCAAATAAACAACAACAACAACAACGTCAAATAAACAATAACAACAACAACAACACCGTCAACAACAAAAATAATGTCAAATAAACAACAACAACAACAACGTCAACAACAACAACGTCAAATAAACAACAACAACAACGTCAAATAAACAACAACGTCAACAACAACAATAACGTCAAATAAACAACAACAACAATAACGTCAAATAAACAACAACAACAACGTCAACAACAACAACAACAATGTCAAATAAACAACAACAACAACAACAACATCGTCAACAACAACAACAATGTCAAATGAACAACAACAATAACGTCAACAACAACAACAACGTCAAATAAACAACAACAACAACATCAAATAAACAGCAACGTCAATAACAACAACGTGAAATAAACAACTACAACTATGTCAACAACAACAACAACATCAAATAAACAACAACAACAACAACGTCAACAACAACAACAACGTCAAATAAACAACAACAACAACGTCAATTAAACAACAACAACAACAACACCGTCAAATAAACAACAACAACGTCAAATAAACAACAACAACAACAACGTCAAATAAACAACAACAGCAACGTCAAATAAACAACAAAAACAACGTCAAATAAACAACAACAACAAAAACAACAACAACAATAACGTCAAATAAATAACAACAGCAACAACGTAAACAACAACAACAACGTCAAATAAACAACAACAACAACGTCAAATAAACAACAACAACAACAACGTCAACAACAATAAACAACATCAAATAAACAAAAACAACAACGTCAAATAAACAATAACAACAACAACGTCAAATAAACAACAAAAACAACGACAACGACAACGTCAAATAAACAACAACAACAACAACGTCAAATAAACAACAACAACAACAACAACGTCAAATAAACAACAACAACAACAACGTCAAATGAACAACAACAACGTCAAATAAACAACAACAACAACAATGTCAAATAAACAACAACAACAACGTCAACGGCAATAACAACAACAATGTCAAATAAACAACAACAACAACAACGTCAAATAAACAACAAAAACAACGTCAACAACAACAACAACGTCAAATAAACAACAACAACAACGTCAAATAAACAACAACGACAACAACGTCAAATAAACAACAACAACCTCAAATAAACAACAAAAGAACGTCAAATAAACAACAACAATAACAACACCGTCAAATAAACAACAACAACAACGTCAAATAAACAACAACAACAACAATGTCAAAAAAACCACAACAACAACGTCAAATAAATAACAACAACAACAACAACAACAACAATAACACCAACAATAACAACAACAACAACAACGTCAAATAAACAACAAAAACAACAAGAACAATGTCAAAAACATTAACAACGTCAAATAAACAACAACAACAACGTCAAATAAACAATAACAACAACAACGTCAAATAAACAACAAAAACAACGACAACAACAACGTCAAATAAACAACAACAATAACAACGTCAAATAAACAATAACAACAACAACGTCAAATGAACAACAACAACGTCAAATGAACAACAACAACGTCAAATAAACAACAACAACAACAATGTCAAATAAACAACAACAACAACGTCAACGGTAATAACAACAACAATGTCAAATAAACAACAACAACAACAACGTCAAATAAACAACAAAAACAACGTCAACAACAACAACGTCAAATAAACAACAACAACAACGTCAAATAAATAACAACGACAACAACGTCAAATAAACAACAACAACGTCAAATAAACAACAACAAGAACGTCAAATAAACAACAACAACAACAACAACGTCAACAACAATAAACAACATCAAATAAACAAAAACAACAACGTCAAATAAACAATAACAACAACAACGTCAAATAAACAACAAAAACAACGACAACAACAACGTCAAATAAACAACAACAACAACAACGTCAAATAAACAACAACAACAACAACGTCAAATGAACAACAACAACGTCAAATAAACAACAACAACAACAATGTCAAATAAACAACAACAACAACGTCAACGGCAATAACAACAACAATGTCAAATAAACAACAACAACAACAACGTCAAATAAACAACAAAAACAACGTCAACAAAACCAACAACGTCAAATAAACAACAACAACAACGTCAAATAAACAACAACGACAACAACGTCAAATAAACAACAACAACGTCAAATAAACAACAAAAGAACGTCAAATAAACAACAACAATAACAACACCGTCAAATAAACAACAACAACAACGTCAAATAAACAACAACAACAACAACAACGTCAAAAAAACCACAACAACAACGTCAAATAAATAACAACAACAACAACAACAACAATAACACCAACAATAACAACAACAACAACGTCAAATAAACAACAAAAACAACAAGAACAATGTCAAAAACATTAACAACGTCAAATAAACAACAACAACAACAACGTCAACAACAACAACGTCAAATAAACAACAACAATAACGTCAAATAAACAACAACAACAACAACGTCAAATAAACAACAACAACAACAAATACAACAACAACAACAACAACGTCAAATAACAACAAGAACGTCAAATAAACCACAACAACAACAAATACAACAACAACAACAACAACGTCAAATAACAACAACAACGTCAAATAAACAACAATGTTAAATAAACAACAACAACAACGACGACAACAACAACAACAACAACAACATCAAATAAACAACAACAACAACCATGTCAAATAAACAACAACAACAACGTCAAATAAACAACAACAAAAACAACAACAACATCAATAACAACAAAAACGTCAAATAAACAACAACAATAATAGCAACGTCAACAACAACAACTACGTCAAATAAACAACAACAACAACGTCAAATAAACAATAACAACAACAACAACGTCAAATAAACAACAACAACAACGTCAAATAAACAACAACAACAACGTCAAATAAACAACAACGTCAACAACAACAATAACGTCAAATAAACAACAACAACAACAACGTCAAATAAACAACAACAACAACGTCAACAACAACAACAACAATGTCAAATAAACAAAAACAACAACAACATCGTCAATAACAACAACAATGTCAAATAAACAACAACAATAATGTCAACAACAACAACAACGTCAAATAAACAACAACAACAACGTCAAATAAACAGCAACGTCAACAACAACAACGTGAAATAAACAACTACAACTATGTCAACAACAGCAACATCAAATAAACAACAACAACAACGTCAACAACAACAACAACGTCAAATAAACAACAACAACAACGTCAAATAAACAACAACAACAATAACACCGTCAAATAAACAACAACAACGTCAAATAAACAACAACAACAACAACGTCAAATAAACAACAACAGCAACGTCAAATAAACAACAACAACAACGTCAAATAAATAACAACAACAACAATAACAACAACAACAACAACAACGTCAAATAAACAACAACAACAACAACGTAAACAACAACAACAACGTCAAATAAACAACAACAACAACGTCAAATAAACAACAACAACAACAACAACGTCAACAATAATAAACAACATCAAATAAACAACAACAACAACGTCAAATAAACAATAACAACAACAACGTCAAATAAACAACAAAAACAACGACAACAACAACGTCAAATAAACAACAACAATAACAACGTCAAATAAACAATAACAACAACAACGTCAAATGAACAACAACAACGTCAAATGAACAACAACAACAACGTCAAATAAACAACAACAACAACAATGTCAAATAAACAACAACAACAACGTCAACGGTAATAACAACAACAATGTCAAATAAACAACAACAACAACAACGTCAAATAAACAACAAAAACAACGTCAACAACAACAACAACGTCAAATAAACAACAACAACAACGTCAAATAAACAACAACGACAACAACGTCAAATAAACAACAACAACGTCAAATAAACAACAACAAGAACGTCAAATAAACAACAACAATAACAACACCTTCAAATAAACAACAACAACAACGTCAAATAAACAACAACAACAACAACGTCAAAAAAACCACAACAACAACGTCAAATAAATAACAACAACAACAACAACGTCAACAACAACAACAACGTCAAATAAACAACAACAATAACACCAACAATAACAACAACAACGACAACGTCAAATAAACAACAAAAACAACAAGAACAATGTCAAAAACATTAACAACGTCAAATAAACAACAACAACAACAACAACAACGTCAACAACAACAACGTCAAATAAACAACAACAACAACAATAACAACGTCAAATAAACAACAACAATAACGTCAAATAAACAACAACAACAACAACAACAACGTCAAATAAACAACAACAAATACAACAACAACAACAACAACGTCAAATAACAACAAGAACGTCAAATAAACAACAACAACAACAAATACAACAACAACAACAACGTCAAATAACAACAACAACGTCAAATAAACAACAACAACAACAACAACGTCAAATAAACAACAATGTTAAATAAACAACAATTACAATAACAACAACAACAACAACTACATCAAATAAACAACAACAACAACAACAACAACAACAACGTCAAATAAACAACAACAAAAACAACAACAACATCAATAACAACAAAAACGTCAAATAAACAACAACAACAATAACAACGTCAACAACAACAACTACGTCAAATAAACAACAACAACAACGTCAAATAAACAACAACAACAATAACAACGTCAACAACAACAACTACGTCAAATAAATAACAACAACAACGTCAAATAAACAATAACAACAACAACAACGTCAACAACAACAACGTCAAATAAACAACAACAACAACAACGTCAAATAAACAACAACAACAACGTCAAATAAACAACAACAACGTCAAATAAACAACAACAACAACGTTAACACCAACAACAACAACAACAACAACGTCAAATAAACAACAACAACAACAATGTCAAATAAACAACAACAACAACAACGTCAAATAAACAACAACAACAACATCAACAACAACAACAACGCCAAATAAACAACAACAACAACAACAACGTCAAATAAACAAAAACAATGACAACAACAACGTCAAATAAACAACAACAACAACAACAACAACAACGTAAAATAAACAACAACAACGTCAAATAAACAACAACAACAACAATAACAACAACAACAAAAATGTCAAATAAATAACAACAACAACAACAACGTCAACAACAACAACAACGTCAAATAAACAACAACAACAACAACGTCAAATAAACAACAACAACAACAACGTCAACAACAACAACAACGTCAAATAAATAACAACAACAATGTCAAATAAACAATAACAACAACAACGTCAAATAAACAACAACACCAACAACGTCAAATAAACAGCAACAACAACAACGTCAAATGAACAACAACAACAACAACAACAACGTCAAATAAACAACAATAATAATAACAACAACAACAACAACGTCAAATAAACAACCACAACAACAACAACAACGTCAAATAAACAACAAAAAAAACAACAAAAAAAACAACAACAACATCAACAACAACAAAAATGTCAAATAAACAACAACAACAACAACAACTACTACGCCAAATAAACAACAACAACAACGTCAAATAAACAATAACAACAACAACAACACCGTCAACAACAAAAACAATGTCAAATAAACAACAACAACAACAACATCAAATAAACAACAACAACAACAACGTCAACAACAACAACAACGTCAAATAAACAACAACAACAACGTCAAATAAACAACAACGTCAAATAAACAACAACAACAACGTCAAATAAACAACAACAACAACGTCAACAACAACAACAATGTCAAATAAACAACAACAACAACGTCAACCGCAATAACAACAACAATGTCAAATAAACAACAACAACAACAACAACGTCAAATAAACAACAAAAACAACATCAACAACAACGTCAAATAAACAACAACGACAACAACATCAAATAAACAACAACAACGTCAAATAAACAACAACAACAACGTCAAATAAACAACAACAATAACAACACCGTCAAATAAACAACAACAACAACGTCAAATAAACAACAACAACAACAACGTCAAAAAAACAACAATAACAACGTCAAATAAATAACAACAACAACAAAAACGTCAACAACAACAACAACGTCAAATAAACAACAAAAACAACGACAAAAACAACGTCAAATAAACAACAACAACAACACCAACAATAACAAAAACAACAACGTCAAATAAACAACAAAAACAACAAGAACAATGTCAAAAACATTAACAACGTCAAATAAACAACAACAACAACGTCAACAACAACAACATCAAATAAACAACAACAACAACAACAACAATAACAACGTCAAATAAACAACAACAATAACGTCAAATAAACAACAACAACAACAACGTCAAATAAACAACAACAACAACAAATACAACAACAACAACAACGTCAAATAACAACAAGAACGTCAAATAAACAACAACAACAACAACAACAAATACAACGACAACAACAACAACGTCAAATAACAACAACAACGTCAAATAAACAACAACAACAACAACGTCAAATAAACAACAACGTTAAATAAACAACAATTACAATAACAACAACAACAACATCAAATAAACAACAACAACAACAACAACAACGTCAAATAAACAACAACAACAACGTCAAATAAACAACAACAAAAACAACAACAACATCAATAACAACAAAAACGTCAAATAAATAACAACAACAAGAATAACGTCAACAACAACAACTACGTCAAATAAACAACAACAACAACGTCAAATAAACAATTACAACAATAACAACGTCAACAACAACAACGTCAAATAAACAACAACAACCACAACAACGTCAAATAAACAAAAACAACAACGTTAAATAAACAACAAAAACAATGACAACAACAACGTCAAATAAATAACAACAACAACGTCAAATAAACAACAACAACGTCAAATAAACAACAACAACAACAATAACAACAACAACAACAACAACAATGTCAAATAAATAACAACAACAACAACGTCAACAACAACAACGTCAAATAAACAACAACAACAACAACGTTATATAAATAACAACAACAATAACGTCA
>OX451735.1:1404699538-1404704538 GCA_948472305.1 Vicia faba | reverse complement strand
GTGAAATAAACAACAAAAACAACGTCAAATAAACAACAACAACAACGTGAAATAAACAACAAAAACAACAACAACAACAACAACAACAACAACGTCAAATAAACAACAACAACAACAACAACGTCAAATAAACAAAAACAACAACGTTAAATAAACAACAAAAACAATGACAACAACAACGTCAAATAAACAACAACAATAACAACAACAACGTCAAATAAACAACAACAACGTCAAATAAACAACAACAACAACAATAACAACAACAACAAAAATGTCAAATAAATAACAACAACAACAACAACGTCAACAACAACAACAACGTCAAATAAACAACAACAACAACAACAACGTCAAATAAACAACAACAACAACAACGTCAACAACAACAACAACGTCAAATAAATAACAACAACAATGTCAAATAAACAATAACAACAACAACGTCAAATAAACAACAACACCAACAACGTCAAATAAACAGCAACAACAACAACGTCAAATGAACAACAACAACAACAACAACAACGTCATATAAACAACAATAATAATAACAACAACAACAACAACGTCAAATAAACAACAACAACAACAACGTCAAATAAACAACAACAACATCAACAACAACAAAAACGTCAAATAAACAACAACAACAACAACAACAACTACTACTACGTCAAATAAACAACAACAACAACGTCAAATAAACAATAACAACAACAACAACACCGTCAACAACAAAAACAATGTCAAATAAACAACAACAACAACAACGTCAAATAAACAACAACAACAACAACGTCAACAACAACAACAACGTCAAATAAACAACAACAACAACGTCAAATAAACAACAACGTCAACAACAACAATAACGTCAAATAAACAACAACAACAACAACAACGTCAAATAAACAACAACAACAACGTCAACAACAACAACAACAACAACAATGTCAAATAAACAACAACAACAACAACATCGTCAATAACAACAACAATGTCAAATAAACAACAACAATAACGTCAACAACAACAACAACGTCAAATAAACAACAACAACAATGTCAAATAAACAGCAACGTCAATAACAACAACATGAAATAAACAACTACAACTATGTCAACAACAACAACAACATCAAATAAACAACAACAACAACAACGTCAACAACAACAACAACGTCAAATAAACAACAACAACAACGTCAAATAAACAACAACAACAACAACACCGTCAAATAAACAACAACAACGTCAAATAAACAACAACAACAACAACGTCAAATAAACAACAACAGCAACGTCAAATAAACAACAACAACAACGTCAAATAAACAACAACAACAACAACAACAACATAAACAACAACAATAACGTCAAATAAATAACAACAGCAACAACATAAACAACAACAACAACGTCAAATAAACAACAACAACAACGTCAAATAAACAACAACAACAACAACGTCAACAACAATAAACAACAACAACAACGTCAAATAAACAATAACAACAACAACGTCAAATAAACAACAAAAACAACGACAACAACAACGTCAAATAAACAACACCAACAACAACAACGTCAAATAAACAACAACAACAACAACGTCAAATGAACAACAACAACGTCAAATAAACAACAACAACAACAATGTCAAATAAATAACAACAACAACGTCAACGGCAATAACAACAACAATGTCAAATAAACAACAACAACGTCAAATAAACAACAAAAACAACGTCAACAACAACAACAACGTCAAATAAACAACAACAACAACGTCAAATAAACAACAACGACAACAACGTCAAATAAACAACAACAACGTCAAATAAACAACAAAAGAACGTCAAATAAACAACAACAATAACAACACCGTCAAATAAAAAACAAAAACAACGTCAAATAAACAAGAACAACAACAACAACGTCAAAAAAACCACAACAACAACGTCAAATAAATAACAACAACAACAACAACGTCAACAACAACAACAACGTCAAATAAACAACAACAATAACACCAACAATAACAACAACAACAACAACGTCAAATAAACAACAAAAACAACAAGAACAATGTCAAAAACATTAACAACGTCAAATAAACAGCAACAACAACAACGTCAACAACAACAATGTCAAATAAACAACAACAACAACAATAACAACGTCAAATAAACAACAACAATAACGTCAAATAAACAACAACAACAACGTCAAATAAACAACAACAACAACAAATACAACAACAACAACAACAACGTCAAATAACAACAACAACGTCAAATAAACAACAACAACAACAAATACAACAACAACAACAACGTCAAATAAACAACAACAACAACAACGTCAAATAAACAACAATGTTAAATAAACAACAATTACAATAACAACAACAACAACAACATCAAATAAACAACAACAACAACAACGTCAAATAAACAACAACAACAACGTCAAATAAACAACAACAAAAACAACAACAACATCAATAACAACAAAAACGTCAAATAAACAACAACAATAATAGCAACGTCAACAACAACAACTACGTCAAATAAACAACAACAACAACGTCAAATAAACAATAACAACAACAACAACGTCAAATAAACAACAACAACAACGTCAAATAAACAACAACAACAACGTCAAATAAACAACAACGTCAACAACAACTATAACGTCAAATAAACAACAACAACAACAACGTCAAATAAACAACAACAACAACGTCAACAACAACAACAACAATGTCAAATAAACAATAACAATAACGTCAACAACAACAACAACGTCAAATAAACAACAACAACAACGTCAAATAAACAGCAACGTCAACAACAACAACGTGAAATAAACAACTACAACTATGTCAACAACAACAACATCAAATAAACAACAACAACAACAACATCAACAACAACAACAACGTCAAATAAACAACAACAACAACGTCAAATAAACAACAACAACAACACCGTCAAATAAACAACAACAACGTCAAATAAACAACAACAACAACAACGTCAAATAAACAACAACAACAACGTCAAATAAACAACAACAACAACGTCAAATAAATAACAACAACAACAATAACAACAACAACAACAACGTCAAATAAACAACAACAACAACAACGTAAATAACAACAACAACGTCAAATAAACCACAACAACAACGTCAAATAAACAACAACAACAACGTCAAATAAACAACAACAACAACAACAACGTCAACAACAATAAACAACATCAAATAAACAACAACAACAACATCAAATAAACAATAACAACAACAACGTCAAATAAACAACAAAAACAACGACAACAACAACGTCAAATAAACAACAACAACAACAACGTCAAATAAACAATAACAACAACAACGTCAAATGAACAACAACAACGTCAAAGAAACAACAACAACAACAATGTCAAATAAACAACAACAACAACGTCAACGACAATAACAACAACAATGTCAAATAAACAACAACAACAACAACGTCAAATAAATAACAAAAACAACGTCAACAACAACAACAACGTCAAATAAACAACAACAACAACGTCAAATAAACAACAACGACAACAACGTCAAATAAACAACAACAACGTCAAATAAACAACAACAAGAACGTCAAATAAACAACAACAATAACAACACCGTCAAATAAACAACAACAACAACGTCAAATAAACAACAACAACAACAACAACGTCAAAAAAACCACAACAACAACGTCAAATAAATAACAACAACAACAACAACGTCAACAACAACAACAACGTCAAATAAACAACAACAATAACATCAACAATAACAACAACAACAACAACGTCAAATAAACAACAAAAACAACAAGAACAATGTCAAAAACATTAACAACGTCAAATAAACAACAACAACAACAACAACGTCAACAACAACAACGTCAAATAAACAACAACAACAACAATAACAACGTCAAATAAACAATAACAACAAATACAACAACAACAACAACAACAACGTCAAATAACAACAAGAACGTCAAATAAACAACAACAACAACAAATACAACAACAACAACAACGTCAAATAACAACAACAACGTCAAATAAACAACAACAACAACAACGTCAAATAAACAACAATGTTAAATAAACAACAATTACAATAACAACAACAACAACATCAAATAAACAACAACAACAACAACAACAACGTCAAATAAACAACAACAAAAACAACAACAACAACGTCAAATAAACAACAACAAAAACAACAACAACATCAATAACAACAAAAACGTCAAATAAACAACAACAACAATAACAACGTCAACAACAACAACTACGTCAAATAAACAACAACAACAACGTCAAATAACCAATAACAACAACAACAACGTCAACAACAACAACGTCAAATAAACAACAACAACAACAACGTCAAATAAACAACAACAACAACGTCAAATAAACAACAACAACAACGTTAACACCAACAACAACAACAACAACAATGTCAAATAAACAACAACAACAACAATGTCAAATAAACAACAACAACAACGTCAAATAAACAACAACAACAACATCAACAACAACAACAACGCCAAATAAACAACAACAACAACAACGTCAAATAAACAAAAACAACAACGTTAAATAAACAACAAAAACAATGACAACAACAACGTCAAATAAACAACAACAACAACAACAACAACGTCAAATAAACAACAACAACGTCAAATAAACAACAACAACAACAACAACAAAAATGTCAAATAAATAACAACAACAACAACGTCAATAACAACAACAACGTCAAATAAACAACAACAACAACACCAATAATAATAAAAACAACAACGTCAAATAAACAAGAAAAACAACAAGAACAATGTCAAAAACATTAACAACGTCAAATAAACAACAACAACAACGTCAACAACAACAACATCAAATAAACAACAACAACAACAACAAT
>OX451735.1:1404687038-1404694538 GCA_948472305.1 Vicia faba | reverse complement strand
AACAGCAACAACAACAACAACGTCAAAAAAACCACAACAACAACGTCAAATAAATAACAACAACAACAACAACGTCAACAACAACAACAACGTCAAATAAACAACAACAATAACATCAACAATAACAACAACAACAACAACGTCAAATAAACAACAAAAACAACAAGAACAATGTCAAAAACATTAACAACGTCAAATAAACAACAACAACAACAACGTCAACAACAACAACGTCAAATAAACAACAACAACAACAATAACAACGTCAAATAAACAACAACAATAACGTCAAATAAACAACAACAACAACAACGTCAAATAAACAACAACAACAACAAATACAACAACAACAACGTCAAATAACAACAAGAACGTCAAATAAACAACAACAACAACAAATACAACAACAACAACAACGTCAAATAACAACAACAACGTCAAATAAACAACAACAACAACAACGTCAAATAAACAACAATGTTAAATAAACAACAATTACAATAACAACAACAACAACAACATCAAATAAACAACAACAACAACAACAACGTCAAATAAACAACAACAAAAACAACAACAACATCAATAACAACAAAAACGTCAAATAAACAACAACAACAACAATAACAACGTCAACAACAACAACTACGTCAAATAAACAACAACAACAACGTCAAATAAACAATAACAACAACAACAACGTCAACAACAACAACGTCAAATAAACAACAACAACAACAACGTCAAATAAACAACAACAACAACGTCAAATAAACAACAACAACAACGTTAACACCAACAACAACAACAACAACAATGTCAAATAAACAACAACAACAACAATGTCAAATAAACAACAACAACAACGTCAAATAAACAACAACAACAACATCAACAACAACAACAACGCCAAATAAACAACAACAACAACAACGTCAAATAAACAAAAACAACAACGTTAAATAAACAACAAAAACAATGACAACAACAACGTCAAATAAACAACAACAACAACAACAACAACAACAACAACGTCAAATAAACAACAACAACGTCAAATAAACAACAACAACAACAATAACAACAACAACAAAAATGTCAAATAAATAACAACAACAACAACGTCAACAACAACAACAACGTCAAATAAACAACAACAACAACACCAATAATAATAAAAACAACAACCACAAATAAACAACAAAAACAACAAGAACATTGTCAAAAACATTAACAACGTCAAATAAACAACAACAACAACGTCAACAACAACAACATCAAATAAACAACAACAACAACAATAACAACGTCAAATAAACAACAACAATAACGTCAAATAAACAACAACAACAACAACGTCAAATAAACAACAACAACAACAACAACAAATACAACAACAACAACAACAACAACGTCAAATAACAACAAGAACGTCAAATAAACAACAACAGCAACAACAACAACAACAAATACAACAACAACAACAACGTCAAATAACAACAACAACGTCAAATAAACAACAACAATAACAACGTCAAATAAACAACAACAACAACGTCAAATAAACAACAACAAAAACAACAACAACATCAATAACAACAAAAACGTCAAATAAATAACAACAACAATAACAACGTCAACAACAACAACTACGTCAAATAAACAACAACAACAACGTCAAATAAACAATAACAACAACAACAACAACGTCAAATAAACAACAACAACCACAACAACGTCAAATAAACAAAAACAACAACGTTAAATAAACAACAAAAACAATGACAACAACAACGTCAAATAAACAACAACAACAACGTCAAATAAACAACAACAACGTCAAATAAACAACAACAATAACAACAACAACAACAATGTCAAATAAATAACAACAACAACAACGTCAACAACAACAACAACGTCAAATAAACAACAACAACAACAACGTCATATAAACAACAACAACAACAACGTCAACAAAAAAAACAACGTCAAATAAATAACAACAACAATGTCAAATAAATAATAACAACAACAACGTCAAGTAAACAACAAAAACAATGACAACAACAATGTCAAATAAACAACAACACCAACAACGTCAAATAAACAGCAACAACAACAACGTCAAATGAACAACAACAACAACAACGTCAAATAAACAACAATAATAACAACAACAACAACAACAACTTCAAATAAACAACAACAACAACAACAACAACGTCAAATAAACAACAACAAAAACAACAACAACATCAACAACAACAAAAACCTCAAATAAACAACAACAACAACAACAACAACTACTACTACGTCAAATAAACAACCACAACAACGTCAAATAAACAATAACAACAACAACAACACCGTCAACAACAAAAACAATGTCAAATAAACAACAACAACAACAACGTCAAATAAACAACAACAACAACAACGTCAACAACAACAACAACGTCAAATAAACAACAACAACAACAACGTCAAATAAACAACAACGTCAACAACAACAACAATGTCAAATAAACAACAACAACAACAACAACGTCAAATAAATAACAACAACAACAACGTCAAATAAACAACAACAACAACGTCAACAACAACAACAACAATGTCAAATAAACAACAACAACAACAACATCATCAATAACAACAACAATGTCAAATAAACAACAACAACAACGTCAACAACAACAACAATGCCAAATAAACAGCAACGTCAACAACAACAACAACAACATCAAATAAACAACAACAACTATGTCAACAACAACAACAACAGCATCAAATAAACAACAACAACAACAACGTCAACAACAACAACAACGTCAAATAAACAACAACAACATCATTGTCAAATAAACAACAACAACAACAACGTCAACAACAACGCCAAATAAACTACAAAAACAACGTCAAATAGACAACAACAACAACGTCAAATAAACAACAATAACAACAACAACAACACCGTTAACAACAACAACAATGTCAAATAAACAACAACAACAACAACGTCAGATAAACAACAACAATAACAACAACAACGTCAACAACAACAACAACGTCAAATAAACAACAACAACAACAACGTCAAATAAACAACACCGTCAACAACAACAACAATGTCAAATAAACAACAACAACAACAACAACAACGTCAATTAAATAACAACAACAACAACGTCAAATAAACAACAACAACAACGTCAACAACAACAACACCAATGTCAAATAAACAACAACAACAACAACATCGTCAATAACAACAACAATGTCAAATAAACAACAACAACAACAACGTCAACAACAACGACAACAACGTCAAATAAACAACAACAAAAACGTCAAATAAACAGCAACGTCAACAACAACAACATCAAATAAACAACAACAACTATGTCAACAACAACAACAACATCAAATAAACAACAACAACAACCTCAACAACAACAACAACAACGTCAAATAAACAACAACAACAACAACAACAACATCGTCAAATAAACAACAACAACAACAACAACGTCAACAACAACAACGTCAAATAAACAACAAAAACAATGTCAAATAAACAACAACAACAACGTCAAATAAACAACAAAAACAACGACAACAACAACGTGAAATAAACAACAAAAACAACGTCAAATAAACAACAACAACAACGTGAAATAAACAACAAAAACAACAACAACAACAACAACAACAACGTCAAATAAACAACAACAACAACAACGTCAAATAAACAACAACAACAATGTCAACAACAATAACAACAGCGTCAAAAAAACAACAACAATAACATCAAATAAACAACAACAATAACGTCAAATAAACAACAACAACAACAACAACAAATACAACAACAACAACAACAACAACGTCAAATAACAACAAGAACGTCAAATAAACAACAACAACAACAAATACAACAACAACAACAACGTCAAATAAACAACAATGTTAAATAAACAACAATTACAATAACAACAACAACATCAAATAAACAACAGCAACAACAACGTCAAATAAACAACAACAACAACAACGTCAAATAAACAACAACAAAAACAACAACAACATCAATAACAACAAAAACGTCAAATACACAACAACAACAATAACAACGTCAACAACAACAACTACGTCAAATAAACAACAACAACAACAACGTCAAATAAACAATAACAACAACAACAACGTCAAATAAACAGCAACGTCAAATAAACAACAACAACGTCAAATAAACAACAACAACAACGTTAACACCAACAACAACAACAACAACAACAACAATGTCAAATAAACAACAACAACAACAATGTCAAATAAACAACAACAACAACAACAACGTCAAATAAACAACAACAACAACATCAACAACAACAACAACGCCAAATAAACAACAACAACAACAACAACAACGTCAAATAAACAAAAACAACAACGTTAAATAAACAACAAAAACAATGACAACAACAACGTCAAATAAAAAACAACAACAACAACGTCAAATAAACAACAACAACGTCAAATAAACAACAACAACAATAATAACAACAACAACAAAAATGTCAAATAAATAACAACAACAACAACGTCAACAACAACAACAACGTCAAATAAACAACAACAACAACGTCAAATAAACAACAACAACAACAACGTCAACAACAACAACAACGTCAAATAAATAACAACAACAATAACGTCAAATAAACAACAACAACAACAACGTCAAATAAACAACAACAACAACAACAACAAATACAACAACAACAACAACAACAACAACGTCAAATAACAAAAAGAACGTCAAATAAACAACAACAACAACAACAACAACAAATACAACAACAACAACAACGTCAAATAACAACAACAACGTCAAATAAACAACAACAACAACAACAACGTCAAATAAACAACAACGTTAAATAAAAAACAATTACAATAACAACAACAACATCAAATAAACAACAACAATAACAACGTCAAATAAACAACAACAACAACGTCAAATAAACAACAACAAAAACAACAACAACATCAATAACAACAAAAACGTCAAATAAATAACAACAACAATAACAACGTCAACAACAACAACTACGTCAAATAAAAAACAACAACAACGTCAAATAAACAATAACAACAACAACAACAACGTCAAATAAACAACAACAACCACAACAATGTCAAATAAACAAAAACAACAACGTTAAATAAACAACAAAAACAATGACAACAACAACGTCAAATAAACAACAACAACAACGTCAAATAAACAACAACAACGTCAAATAAACAACAACAATAACAACAACAACAACAATGTCAAATAAATAACAACAACAACAACGTCAACAACAACAACAACGTCAAATAAACAACAACAACAACAACGTCATATAAACAACAACAACAACAACGTCAACAAAAAAAACAACGTCAAATAAATAACAACAACAATGTCAAATAAATAATAACAACAACAACGTCAAGTAAACAACAAAAACAATGACAACAACAACGTCAAATAAACAACAACACCAACAACGTCAAATAAACAGCAACAACAACAACGTCAAATGAACAACAACAACAACAACGTCAAATAAACAACAATAATAACAACAACAACAACAACAACAACTTCAAATAAACAACAACAACAACAACAACAACGTCAAATACACAACAACAAAAACAACAACAACATCAACAACAACAAAAACCTCAAATAAACAACAACAACAACAACAACAACAACTACTACTACGTCAAATAAACAACCACAACAACGTCAAATAAACAATAACAACAACAACAACACCGTCAACAACAAAAACAATGTCAAATAAACAACAACAACAACAACGTCAAATAAACAACAACAACAACAACGTCAACAACAACAACAACGTCAAATAAAAAACAACAACAACAACGTCAAATAAACAACAACGTCAACAACAACAACAATGTCAAATAAACAACAACAACAACAACAACGTCAAATAAATAACAACAATAACAACGTCAAATAAACAACAACAACAACGTCAACAACAACAACAATGTCAAATAAACAACAACAACAACAACATCATCAATAACAACAACAATGTCAAATAAACAACAACAACAACGTCAACAACAACAACAATGCCAAATAAACAGCAACGTCAACAACAACAACAACAACAACATCAAATAAACAACAACAACTATGTCAACAACAACAACAACAGCATCAAATAAACAACAACAACAACAACGTCAACAACAACAACAACGTCAACAACAAAAACAACGTCAAATAAACAACAACAACATCATTGTCAAATAAACAACAACAACAACAACGTCAACAACAACGCCAAATAAACAACAAAAACAACGTCAAATAGACAACAACAACAACGTCAAATAAACAACAATAACAACAACAACAACACCGTCAACAACAACAACAATGTGAAATAAACAATAACAACAACAACGTCAGATAAACAACAACAATAACAACAACAACGTCAAATAAACAACAACAACAACAACGTCAAATAAACAACACCGTCAACAACAACAACAATGTCAAATAAACAACAACAACAACAACAACGTCAATTAAATAACAACAACAACAACGTCAAATAAACAACAACAACAACGTCAACAACAACAACACCAATGTCAAATAAACAACAACAACAACAACATCGTCAATAACAACAACAATGTCAAATAAACAACCACAACAACAACGTCAAATAAACAACAACAAAAACGTCAAATAAACAGCAACGTCAACAACAACAACAACATCAAATAAACAACAACAACTATGTCAACAACAACAACAACAACAAATAAACAACAACAACAACCTCAACAACAACAACAACAACGTCAAATAAACAACAACAACAACAACAACATCGTCAAATAAACAACAACAACAACAACGTCAACAACAACAACGTCAAATAAACAACAAAAACAATGTCAAATAAACAACAACAACAACGTTGAATAAACAACAAAAACAACGACAACAACAACGTGAAATAAACAACAAAAACAACGTCAAATAAACAACAACAACAACGTGAAATAAACAACAAAAACAACAACAACAACAACAACAACAACAACAACGTCAAATAAACAACAACAACAACAACGTCAAATAAACAACAACAACAATGTCAACAACAATAACAACAGCGTCAAAAAAACAACAACAATAACATCAAATAAACAACAACAATAACGTCAAATAAACAACAACAACAACAACGTTAAATAAACAACAACAACAACAAATACAACAACAACAACAACAGCAACAACGTCAAATAACAACAAGAACGTCAAATAAACAACAACAACAACAAATACAACAACAACAACAACGTCAAATAAACAACAATGGTAAATAAACAACAATTACAATAACAACAACAACATCAAATAAACAACAGC
>OX451735.1:1404654538-1404677038 GCA_948472305.1 Vicia faba | reverse complement strand
AAACAATGACAACAACAACGTCAAATAAACAACAACAGCAACAATGTCAAATAAACAACAACAACGTCAAATAAACAACAACAACAACAATAACAACAACAACAACAATGTCAAATAAATAACAACAACAACAACGTCAACAACAACAACAACGTCAAATAAACAACAACAACAACGTCATATAAACAACAACAACAACAACGTCAACAACAAAAACAACGTTAAATAAATAACAACAACAATGTCAAATAAACAATAACAACAACAACGTCAAGTAAACAACAAAAACAATGATAACAACAACGTCAAATAAACAACAACACCAACAACGTCAAATAAACAGCAACAACAACAACGTCAAATGAACAACAACAACAACGTCAAATAAACAACAATAATAACAACAACAACATCAACGTCAAATAAACAACAACAACAACAACAACAACAACAACAACATCAAATAAACAACAACAAAAACAACAACAACATCAACAACAACAAAAATGTCAAATAAACAACAACAACAACAACACCAACTACTACTACGTCAAATAAACAACAACAACAACGTTAAATAAACAATAACAACAACAACAACACCATCAACAACAAAAACAATGTCAAATAAACAACAACAACAACAACGTCAAATAAACAACAACAACAACAACGTCAACAACAACAACAACGTCAAATAAACAACAACAACAACAACGTCAAATAAACAACAACGTCAACAACAACAACAATGTCAAATAAACAACAACAACAACAACGTCAAATAAATAACAACAACAACAACAACGTCAAATAAACAACAACAACAACAACGTCAACAACAACAACATCATCATCAATAACAACAACAACAACAACATCATCAATAACAACAACAATGTCAAATAAACAACAACAACAACGTCAACAACAACAACAATGCCAAATAAACAGCAACGTCAACAACAACAACAACATCAAATAAACAACAACAACTATGTCAACAACAACAACAACATCAAATAAACAACATCAACAACAACGTCAACAACAACAACAACAACGTCAAATAAACAACAACAACAACATCATTGTCAAATAAACAACAACAACAACAACGTCAACAACAACAACAACGTCAAATAAACAACAAAAACAACGTCAAATAGACAACAACAACGTCAAATAAACAACAATAACAACAACAACAACTCCGTCAACAACAACAACAATGTCAAATAAACAACAACAACAACAACAACGTCAAATAAACAACAACAATAACAACAACAACGTCAACAACAACAACAACGTCAAATAAACAACAACAACAACAACAATGTCAAATAAACAACAACAACAACAACAACAACGTCAATTAAATAACAACAACAACAACGTCAAAAAAACAACAACAACAACGTCAACAACAACAACAACAATGTTAAATAAACAACAACAACAACAACATCGTCAATAACAACAACAATGTCAAATAAACAACAACAACAACGTCAACAACAACAACAACAACGTCAAATAAACAACAACAAAAACGTCAAATAAACAGCAACGTCAACAACAACAACAACATCAAATAAACAACAACAACTATGTCAACAACAATAACAACATCAAATAAAAAACAACAACAACGTCAACAACAACAACGTCAAATAAACAACAACAACAACAACATCATCAAATAAACAACAACAACAACGTCACCAACAACAACGTCAAATAAACAACAAAAACAATGTCAAATAAACAACAACAACGTCAAATGAACAACAAAAACAACGACAACAACAACGTCAAATAAACAACAAAAACAACGTCAAATAAACAACAACAACGTGAAATAAACAACAAAAACAACAACAACAACACCAACAACGTCAAATAAACAACAATAACAACAACGTCAAATAAACAACAACAACAATGTCAACAACAATAACATTAGCGTCAAAAAAACAACAACAATAACATCAAATAAACAACAACAACGTCAAATAAACAATAACAACAACAATAACAACAACAACAACGTCAAAAAAATAACAACAACAACAACGTCAACAACAACAACCACAACGTCAAATAAACAACAAAAACAACAAATAAACAACTTCAACAACGTCAAATAAACAACAAAAACAACGACTACAACAACGTCAAATAAACAACAAAAACAACGTCAAATAAACAACAACAACAACGTCAAATAAACAACAAAAACAACAACAACAACAAAAACATCAAATAAACAACAACAACAGCAACGTCAAATAAACAACAACAACAACAACATCAAATAAACAATAACAACAACAACGTCAAATAAACAACAATAACAACAATAACAACAACAGCAACGTCAAATAAATAACAACAACAACAACGTCAACAACAACAACAACATCAAATAAACAACAACAACAACAACAACGTCAAATAAACAACAACAACAACAACAACGTCAAATAAACAACAACAACAACGTCAAATAAACAATAACAACAACAACGTCAAATAAACAACAAATCAACGACAACAACAACGTCAAATAAAAAACAACAACAACAACAACATCAAATAAACAAAAACAACAACGTTAAATAAACAACAAAAACAATGACAACAACGTCAAATAAACAACAACAACAACAACAATGTCAAATAAACAACAACAACGTCAAATAAACAACAACAACAACAATAACAACAACAACAATGTCAAATAAATAACAACAACAACAACGTCAACAACAACAACAACGACAAATAAACAACAACAACAACAACAACGTCATATAAACAACAACAACAACAACGTCAAAAACAACAACAACGTCAAATAAATAACAACAACAATGTCAAATAAACAATAACAACAACAACGTCAAATAAACAACAAAAACAATGACAACAACAACGTCAAATAAACAACAACACCAACAACGTCAAATGAACAACAACAACAACAACAACAACGTCAAATGAACAACAACAACGTCAAGTAAACAACAATAATAATAACAACAACAACAACGTCAAATAAACAACAACAACAACGTCAAATAAACAACAAAAATAACGTCAACAACAACAACAACGTCAAATAAACAACAACAACAACAACAACGTCAAATAAACAACAACGACAACAACGTCAAATAAACAACAACAACGTCAAATAAACAACAACAACAACAACGTCAAATAAACAACAACAACAACAACAACAACGCCAAATAACAACAAGAACGTCAAATAAACAACAACAACAACAACAAATACAACAACAACAACAACGTCAAATAACAACAACAACGTCAATTAAACAACAACAACAACAACGTCAAGTAAACAACAACGTTAAATAAACAACAATTACAATAACAACAACAACAACATCAAATAAACAACAACAACAACAACGTCAAATAAACAACAACAAAAACAACAACAACATCAATAACAACAAAAACGTCAAATGAACAACAACAATAATAACAACGCCAACAACAACAACTACGTCAAATAAACAACAACAACAACGTCAAATAAACAACAAAAACAATGTCAAATAAACAACAACAACAACAACGTCAAATAAACAACAAAAACAACGACAACAACAACGTGAAATAAACAACAAAAACAACGTCAAATAAACAACAACAACAACGTGAAATAAACAACAAAAACAACAACAACAACAACAACAACAACAACGTCAAATAAACAACAACAACAACAACAACGTCAAATAAACAACAACAACAATGTCAACAACAATAACAACAGCGTCAAAAAAACAACAACAATAACATCAAATAAACAACAACAATAACGTCAAATAAACAACAACAACAACAACGTTAAATAAACAACAACAACAACAAATACAACAACAACAACAACAACAACGTCAAATAACAACAAGAACGTCAAATAAACAACAACAACAACAAATACAACAACAACAACAACGTCAAATAAACAACAACAACAACAACGTCAAATAAACAACAATGTTAAATAAACAACAATTACAATAACAACAACAACATCAAATAAACAACAGCAACAACAACGTCAAATAAACAACAACAACAACAACGCCAAATAAACAACAACAAAAACAACAACAACATCAATAACAACAAAAACGTCAAATACACAACAACAACAATAACAACGTCAACAACAACAACTACGTCAAATAAACAACAACAACAACAACGTCAAATAACTAATAACAACAACAACAACGTCAACAACAACAACGTCAAATAAACCACAACAACGTCAAATAAACAACAACAACAACGTTAACACCAACAACAACAACAACAACAATGTCAAATAAACAACAACAACAACAATGTCAAATAAACAACAACAACAACAACAACGTCAAATAAACAACAACAACAACATCAACAACAACAACAACGCCAAATAAACAACAACAACAACAACAACAACAACGTCAAATAAACAAAAACAACAACGTTAAATAAACAACAAAAACAATGACAACAACAACGTCAAATAAAAAACAACAACAACAACGTCAAATAAACAACAACAACGTCAAATAAACAACAACAACAATAATAACAACAACAACAAAAATGTCAAATAAATAACAACAACAACAACGTCAACAACAACAACAACGTCAAATAAACAACAACAACAACGTCAAATAAACAACAACAACAACAACGTCAACAACAACAACAACGTCAAATAAATAACAACAAAAATGTCAAATAAACAATAACAACAACAACGTCAAATAAACAACAACACCAACAACGTCAAATAAACAGCAACGTCAAATGAACAACAACAACAACAACGTCAAATAAACAACAATAATAATAACAACAACAACAACAACGTCAAATAAACAACAACAACAAACAACAACAACAACAACAACGTCAAATTAACAACAACAAAAACAACAACAATATCAACAACAACAAAAACGTCAAATAAACAACAACAACAACAACAACAACTACTACGTCAAATAAACAACAACAACAACAACGTCAAATAAACAACAACAACAACGTCAAATAAACAATAACAACAACAACAACAACACCGTCAACAACAAAAACAATGTCAAATAAACAACAACAACAACAACGTCAGATAAACAACAACAACAACGTCAACAACAACAACAACGTCAAATAAACAACAACAATAACGTCAAATAAACAACAACGTCAACAACAACAACAATGTCAAATAAACAACAACAACAACAACGTCAAATAAACAACAACAACAACGTCAACAACAACAACAAAGTCAAATAAACAACAACAACAACGTCAACCGCAATAACAACAACAATGTCAAATAAACAACAACAACAACAACGTCAAATAAACAACAAAAACAACGTCAACAACAACAACAACGTCAAATAAACAACAACGACAACAACATCAAATAAACAACAACAACGTCAAATAAATAACAACAAAAACAATGTCAAATAAACAACAACAATAACAACACCGTCAAATAAACAACAACAACAACGTCAAATAAACAACAACAACAACAACAACAACAACGTCAAAAAAACAACAACAACAACGTCAAATAAATAACAACAACAACAACAATGTCAACAACAACAACAACGTCAAATAAACAACAAAAACAACGACAACAACAACGTCAAATAAACAACAACAACAACACCAACAATAACAAAAACAACAACGTCAAATAAACAACAAAAACAACAAGAACAATGTCAAAAACATTAACAACGTCAAATAAACAACAACAACAACGTCAACAACAACAACGTCAAATAAACAACAACAATAACAACAACAATAACAACGTCAAATAAACAACAACAATAACGTCAAATAAACAACAACAACAACGTCAAATAAACAACAACAACAACAAATACAACAACAACAACAACAACGTCAAATAACAACAACAATGTCAAATAAACAACAACAAATACAACAACAACAACAACGTCAAATAACAACAACAACGTCAAATAAACAACAACAACAACAACGTCAAATAAACAACAACGTTAAATAAACAACAATTACAATAACAACAACAACGTCAAATGAACAACAACAACAACAACGTCAAATGAACAACAACAACAACAACGTCAAATAAACAACAATAATAATAACAACAACAACAACAACAACGTCAAATAAACAACAACAACAACAACAACAACAACGTCAAATAAACAATAACAAAAACAACAACAACATCAACAACAACAAAAACGTCAAATAAACAACAACAACAACAACAACACCAACTACTACTACGTCAAATAAACAACAACAACAACGTTAAATAAACAATAACAACAACAACAACACCATCAACAACAAAAACAATGTCAAATAAACAACAACAACAACAACGTCAAATAAACAACAACAACAACGTCAACAACAACAACAACGTCAAATAAACAACAACAACAACAACGTCAAATAAACAACAATGTCAACAACAACAACAATGTCAAATAAACAACAACAACAACAACAACGTCAAATAAATAACAACAACAACAACGTCAAATAAACAACAACAACAACAACGTCAACAACAACAACATCATCATCAATAACAACAACAACAACAACAACATCATCAATAACAACAACAATGTCAAATAAACAACAACAACAACGTCAACAACAACAACAATGCCAAATAAACAGCAACGTCAACAACAATAACAACAACATCAAATAAACAACAACAACTATGTCAACAACAACAACAACAACATCAAATAAACAACAACAACAACAACGTCAACAACAACAACAACAACGTCAAATAAACAACAACAACAACAACAACAACAACATCGTCAAATAAACAACAACAACAACGTTAACAACAACAACGTCAAATAAACAACAAAAACAATGTCAAATAAACAACAACAACAATGTCAAATAAACAACAACAACGTGAAATAAACAACAAAAACAACGTCAAATAAACAACAACAACAACGTGAAATAAACAACAAAAACAACAACAACAACAACAACAAAAACAACGTCAAATAAACAACAACAACAACGTCAAATAAACAACAACAACAATGTCAACAACAATAACAACAGCGTCAAAAAAACAACAACAATAACATCAAATAAACAACAACAATAACGTCAAATAAACAACAACAACAACAACGTTAAATAAACAACAACAACAACAAATACAACAACAACAACAACAACGTCAAATAACAACAAGAACGTCAAATAAACAACATCAACAACAAATACAACAACAACAACGTCAAATAACAACAACAACGTCAAATAAACAACAACAACAACAACGTCAAATAAACAACAATGTTAAATAAACAACAATTACAATAACAACAACAACAACAACATCAAATAAATAACAACAACAACAACGTCAAATAAACAACAACAACAACGTCAAATAAACAACAACAAAAACAACAACAACATCAATAACAACAAAAACGTCAAATAAACAACAACGTCAACAACAACAACTACGTCAAATAAACAACAACAACAACGTCAAATAAACAATAACAACAACAACAACGTCAACAACAACAACGTCAAATAAACAATAACAACAACAACAACGTCAACAACAACAACGTCAAATAAACAACAACAACATCAAATAAACAACAACAACAACGTTAACACCAACAACAACAACAACAACAATGTCAAATAAACAACAACAACAACAATGTCAAATAAACAACAACAACAACAACAACGTCAAATAAACAACAACAACAACATCAACAACAACAACAACTCCAAATAAACAACAACAACAACAACAACGTCAAATAAACAAAAACAACAACGTTAAATAAACAACAAAAACAATGACAACAACAACGTCAAATAAAAAGCAACAACAACAACAACGTCAAATAAACAACAATAATGTCAAATAAACAACAACAACAACAACAATAACAACAACAACAAAAATGTCAAATAAATAACAACAACAACAACGTCAACAACAACAACAACGTCAAATAAACAACAACAACAACAACAACAACAACAACGTCAAATAAACAACAACAACAACAACAACGTCAACAACAACAACAACGTCAAATAAATAACAACAACAATGTCAAATAAATAATAACAACAACAACGTCAAATAAACAACAACACCAACAACGTCAAATAAACAGCAATGTCAAATGAACAACAACAACAACAACAACAACAACAACGTCAAATAAACAACAATAATAATAACAACAACCACAACAACGTCAAATAAACAACAACAACAACAACAACATCAACAACAACAAAAACGTCAAATAAACAACAACAACAACAACAACAACTACTACGTCAAATAAACAACAACAACAACGTCAAATAAACAACAACAACAACGTCAAATAAACAATAACAACAACAACAACACCGTCAACAACAAAAACAATGTCAAATAAACAACAACAACAACAACGTCAGATAAACAACAACAACAACAACGTCAACAACAACAACAACGTCAAATAAACAACAACAACAACGTCAAATAAACAACAACGTCAACAACAACAACAATGTCAAATAAACAACAACAACAACAACGTCAAATAAACAACAACAACAACGTCAACAACAACAACAATGTCAAATAAACAACAACAACAACGTCAACCGCAATAACAACAACAATGTCAAATAAACAACAACAACAACAACGTCAAATAAACAACAAAAACAACGTCAACAACAACAACAACGTCAAATAAACAACAACAACAACGTCAAATAAACAACAACAACAACAACAACGTCAAATAAACAACAACAATAACAACACCGTCAAATAAACAATAACAACGTCAAATAAACAACAACTACAACAACAACAACGTCAAAAAAACAACAACAACAACGTCAAATAAATAACAACAACAACAACAACGTCAACAACAACAACAACGTCAAATAAACAACAAAAACAACGACAACAACAACGTCAAATAAACAACAACAACAACAACACCAACAATAACAAAAACAACAACGTCAAATAAACAACAAAAACAACAAGAACAATGTCAAAAACATTAACAACGTCAAATAAACAACAACAACAACGTCAACAACAACAACGTCAAATAAACAACAATAATAACAACAACTATAACAACGTCAAATAAACAACAACAATAACGTCAAATAAACAACAACAGCAACAATAACGTCAAATAAACAACAACAACAACAACAACGTCAAATAACAACAAGAACGTCAAATAAACAACAACAACAACAACAACAAATACAACAACAACAACAACGTCAAATAACAACAACAACGTCAAATAAACAACAACAACAACAACGTCAAATAAACAACAACGTTAAATAAACAACAATTACAATAACAACAACAACAACATCAAATAAACAACAACAGCAACAACGTCAAATAAACAACAACAACAACGTCAAATAAACAACAACAAAAACAACAACAACATCAATAACAACAAAAACGTCAAATAAATAACAACAACAATAACAACGTCAACAACAACAACTACGTCAAATAAACAACAACAACAACGTCAAATAAACAATAACAACAACAACAACGTCAACAACAACAACGTCAAATAAACAACAACAACCACAACAACGTCCAATAAACAGAAACAACAATGTTAAATAAACAACAAAAACAATGACAACAACAACGTCAAATAAACAACAATAGCAACAATGTCAAATAAACAACAACAACGTCAAATAAACAACAACAACAACAATAACAACAACAACAACAATGTCAAATAAATAACAACAACAACAACGTCAACAACAACAACAACGTCAAATAAACAACAACAACAACGTCATATAAACAACAACAACAACAACGTCAACAACAAAAACAACGTTAAATAAATAACAACAACAATGTCAAATAAACAATAACAACAACAACGTCAAGTAAACAACAAAAACAATGATAACAACAACGTCAAATAAACAACAACACCAACAACGTCAAATAAACAGCAACAACAACAACGTCAAATGAACAACAACAACAACGTCAAATAAACAACAATAATAACAACAACAACATCAACGTCAAATAAACAACAACAACAACAACAACAACAACAACCTCAAATAAACAACAACAAAAACAACAACAACATCAACAACAACAAAAACGTCAAATAAACAACAACAACAACAACACCAACTACTACTACGTCAAATAAACAACAACAACAACGTTAAATAAACAATAACAACAACAACAACACCATCAACAACAAAAACAATGTCAAATAAACAACAACAACAACAACGTCAAATAAACAACAACAACAACAACGTCAACAACAACAACGTCAAATAAACAACAACAACAACAACGTCAAATAAACAACAACGTCAACAACAACAACAATGTCAAATAAACAACAACAACAACAACGTCAAATAAATAACAACAACAACAACGTCAAATAAACAACAACAACAACAACGTCAACAACAACAACATCATCATCAATAACAACAACAACAACAACATCATCAATAACAACAACAATGTCAAATAAACAACAACAACAACGTCAACAACAACAACAATGCCAAATAAACAGCAACGTCAACAACAACAACAACATCAAATAAACAACAACAACTATGTCAACAACAACAACAACATCAAATAAACAACAACAACAACAACAACGTCAACAACAACAACAACAACGTCAAATAAACAACAACAACAACATCATTGTCAAATAAACAACAACAACAACAACGTCAACAACAACAACAACGTCAAATAAACAACAAAAACAACGTCAAATAGACAACAACAACGTCAAATAAACAACAATAACAACAACAACAACTCCGTCAACAACAACAACAATGTCAAATAAACAACAACAACAACAATGTCAAATAAACAACAACAATAACAACAACAACGTCAACAACAACAACAACGTCAAATAAACAACAACAACAACAACAACGTCAAATAAACAACACCGTCAACAACAACAACAATGTCAAATAAACAACAACAACAACAACAACAACGTCAATTAAATAACAACAACAACAACATCAAATAAACAACAACAACAACGTCAACAACAACAACAACAATGTTAAATAAACAACAACAACAACAACATCGTCAATAACAACAACAATGTCAAATAAACAACAACAACAACGTCAACAACAACAACAACAACGTCAAATAAACAACAACAAAAACGTCAAATAAACAGCAACGTCAACAACAACAACAACATCAAATAAACAACAACAACTATGTCAACAACAATAACAACATCAAATAAACAACAACAACAACGTCAACAACAACAACGTCAAATAAACAACAACAACAACAACATCAACAAATAAACAACAACAACAACGTCAACAACAACAACGTCAAATAAACAACAAAAACAATGTCAAATAAACAACAACAACGTCAAATAAACAACAAAAACAACGACAACAACAACGTCAAATAAACAACAAAAACAACAACAACAACAACAACGTCAAATAAACAACAATAACAACAACGTCAAATAAACAACAACAACAATGTCAACAACAATAACATTAGCGTCAAAAAAACAACAACAATAACATCAAATAAACAACAACAACGTCAAATAAACAATAACAACAACAATAACAACAACAACAACGTCAAAAAAATAACAACAACAACGTCAACAACAACAACCACAACGTCAAATAAACAACAAAAACAACGTCAAATAAACAACTTCAACAACGTCAAATAAACAACAAAAACAACGACTACAACAACGTCAAATAAACAACAAAAACAACGTCAAATAAACAACAACAACAACGTCAAATAAACAACAAAAACAACAACAACAACAAAAACATCAAATAAACAACAACAACAGCAACGTCAAATAAACAACAACAACAACAACATCAAATAAACAATAACAACAACAACATCAAATAAACAACAATAACAACAATAACAACAACAGCAACGTCAAATAAATAACAACAACAACAACGTCAACAACAACAACAACATCAAATAAACAACAACAACAACAACAACGTCAAATAAACAACAACAACAACAACAACGTCAAATAAACAACAACAACAACGTCAAATAAACAATAACAACAACAACGTCAAATAAACAACAAATCAACGACAACAACAACGTCAAATAAAAAACAACAACAACAACAACATCAAATAAACAAAAACAACAACGTTAAATAAACAACAAAAACAATGACAACAACGTCAAATAAACAACAACAACAACAACAATGTCAAATAAACAACAACAACGTCAAATAAACAACAACAACAACAATAACAACAACAACAATGTCAAATAAATAACAACAACAACAACGTCAACAACAACGACAAATAAACAACAACAACAACAACGTCATATAAACAACAACAACAACAACAACGTCAAAAACAACAACAACGTCAAATAAATAACAACAACAATGTCAAATAAACAATAACAACAACAACGTCAAATAAACAACAAAAACAATGACAACAACAACGTCAAATAAACAACAACACCAACAACGTCAAATGAACAACAACAACAACAACAACAATGTCAAATGAACAACAACAACGTCAAGTAAACAACAATAATAATAACAACAACAACAACGTCAAATAAACAACAACAACAACAACAACGTCAAATAAACAACAAAAATAACGTCAACAACAACAACAACGTCAAATAAACAACAACAACAACAACAACGTCAAATAAACAACAACGACAACAACGTCAAATAAACAACAACAACGTCAAATAAACAACAACAACAACAACGTCAAATAAACAACAACAACAACAACAACAACGCCAAATAACAACAAGAACGTCAAATAAACAACAACAACAACAACAAATACAACAACAACAACAACGTCAAATAACAACAACAACGTCAATTAAACAACAACAACAACAACGTCAAGTAAACAACAACGTTAAATAAACAACAATTACAATAACAACAACAACAACATCAAATAAACAACAACAACAACAACGTCAAATAAACAACAACAAAAACAACAACAACATCAATAACAACAAAAACGTCAAATGAACAACAACAATAATAACAACGCCAACAACAACAACTACGTCAAATAAACAACAACAACAACGTCAAATAAACAATAACAACAACAACGTCAACAACAACAACGTCAAATAAACAACAACAACAACGTCAAATAAACAACAACAACAACGTCAACAACAACAACAACAACAATGTCAAATAAACAACAACAACAACGTCAAATAATCAACAACAACAACAACGTCAAATAAACAACAACAACAACGTCAACAACAACAACAACAACAATGTCAAATAAACAACAACAACCACAACAACGTCAAATAAACAAAAACAACAACGTTAAAAAAACAACAACAACGTCAAATAAACAACAACAACGTCAAAAAAACAACAACAACAACGTCAAATAAACAACAAAAACAACGTCAAATAGACAACAACAAAAACAACAACAACATCAATAACAACAAAAACGTCAAATAAATAACAACAACAATAACAACGTCAACAACAACAACTACGTCAAATAAACAACAACAACAACGTCAAATAAACAATAACAACAACAACAACGTCAACAACAACAACGTCAAATAAACAACAACAACCACAACAACGTCCAATAAACAGAAACAACAACGTTAAATAAACAACAAAAACAATGACAACAACAACGTCAAATAAACAACAACAACAACAATGTCAAATAAACAACAACAACGTCAAATAAACAACAACAACAACAATAACAACAACAACAACAATGTCAAATAAATAAACAACAAAAACAACGTCAAATAGACAACAACAAAACGTCAAATAAACAACAATAACAACAACAACAACACCGTCAACAACAACAACAATGTCAAATAAACAACAACAACAACAACAACAACGTCAAATAAACAACAACAATAACAACAACAACGTCAACAACAACAACAACGTCAAATAAACAACAACAACAACAACGTCAAATAAACAACACCGTCAACAACAACAACAATGTCAAATAAACAACAACAACAACAACAACAACAACAACAACGTCAATTAAATAACAACAACAACAACGTCAAATAAACAACAACAACAACGTCAACAAAAACAACAACAATGTTAAATAAACAACAACAACAACAACATCGTCAATAACAACAACAATGTCAAATAAACAACAACAACAACAACGTCAACAACAACAACATCAACGTCAAATAAACAACAACAAAAACGTCAAATAAACAGCAACGTCAACAACAACAACAACATCAAATAAACAACAACAACTATGTCAACAACAACAACAACATCAAATAAACAACAACAACAACGTCAACAACAACAACGTCAAATAAACAACAACAACAACAACAACATCGTCAAATAAACAACAACAACAACGTCAACAACAACGTCAAATAAACAACAAAAACAATGTCAAATAAACAACAACAACGTCAAATAAACAACAAAAACAACGACAACAACAACGTCAAATAAACAACAAAAACAACGTCAAATAAACAACAACAACGTGAAATAAACAACAAAAACAACAACAACAACAACGTCAAATAAACAACAATAACAACAACGTCAAATAAACAACAACAACAATGTCAACAACAATAACAACAGCGTCAAAAAAACAACAACAATAACATCAAATAAACAACAACAACAACAACAACGTCAAATAAACAATAACAACAACAATAACAACAACAACAACGTCAAAAAAATAACAACAACAACAACGTCAACAACAACAACCACAACGTCAAATAAACAACAACAACAACGTCAATTAAACAACAACAACAACGTCAAATAAACAACAACGTTAAATAAACAACAATTACAATAACAACAACAACAACAACATCAAATAAACAACAACAACAACAACGTCAAATAAACAACAACAACAACGTCAAATAAATAACAACAACAACAACGTCAACAACAACAACAACGACAAATAAACAACAACAACAACAACAACGTCATATAAACAACAACAACAACAACGTCAAAAACAACAACAACGTCAAATAAATAACAACAACAATGTCAAATAAACAATAACAACAACAACGTCAAATAAACAACAAAAACAATGACAACAACAACGTCAAATAAACAACAACACCAACAACGTCAAATGAACAACAACAACAACAACAACGTCAAATGAACAACAACAACGTCAAGTAAACAACAATAATAATAACAACAACAACAACGTCAAATAAACAACAACAACAACAACGTCAAATAAACAACAAAAATAACGTCAACAACAACAACAACGTCAAATAATCAACAACAACAACAACGTCAAATAAACAACAACGACAACAACGTCAAATAAACAACAACAACGTCAAATAAACAACAACAACAACAACGTCAAATAAACAACAACAACAACAAATACAACAACAACAACAACAACAACAACGCCAAATAACAACAAGAACGTCAAATAAACGTCAAAATAAACGTCAATAACAACAATGTCAAATAAATAACAACAACAACAACAACGCCAACAACAACAACAACGTCAAATAAACAACAACAACAACAACGTCATATAAACAACAACAACAACAACGTCAACAACAACAACAACAACGTCAAATAAACAACAACAATAACATCATTGTCAAATAAACAACAACAACAACAACGTCAACAACAACAACAACGTCAAATAAACAACAAAAACAACGTCAAATAGACAACAACAACATCGTCAAATAAACAACAATAACAACAACAACAACACCGTCAACAACAACAACAATGTCAAATAAACAACAACAACAACGTCAAATAAACAACAACAATAACAACAACAACGTCAACAACAACAACAACGTCAAATAAACAACAACAACAACAACAACAACGTCAAATAAACAACACCGTCAACAACAACAACAATGTCAAATAAACAACAACAACAACAACAACAACGTCAATTAAATAATAACAACAACAACGTCAAATAAACAACAACAACAACGTCAACAACAACAACAACAATGTTAAATAAACAATAACAACAACAACATCGTCAATAACTACAACAATGTCAAATAAACAATAACAACAACGTCAACAACAACAACAACAACAACGTCAAATAAACAACAACAAAAACGCAAATAAACAGCAACGTCAACAACAACAACAACATCAAATAAATAACAACAACTATGTCAACAACAACAACAACAACATCAAATAAACAACAACAACCACGTCAACAACAACAACGTCAAATAAACAACAACAACAACAACAACATCGTCAAATAAACAACAACAACAACGTCAACAACAACAACGTCAAATAAACAACAAAAACAATGTCAAATAAACAACAACAACGTCAAATAAACAACAAAAACAACGACAACAACAACGTCAAATAAACAACAAAAACAACGTCAAATAAACAACAACAACGTGAAATAAATAACAAAAACAACAACAACAACAACAACAACAACGTCAAATAAACAACAACAACAATGTCAACAACAATAACAACAGCGTCAAAAAAATAACAACAATAACATCAAATAAACAACAACAACAACAACAACGTCAAATAAACAATAACAACAACAATAACAACAACAACAACGTCAAAAAAATAACAACAACAACAACCACAACGTCAAATAAACAACAAAAACAACGTCAAATAAACAACATCAACAACGTCAATAAAAACAAAAACAACGACTACAACAACGTCAAATAAACAACAAAAACAACGTCAAATAAACAACAACAACGTGAAATAAATAACAAAAACAACAACAACAACAACAACAACAACAACAACGTCAAATAAACAACAACAACAATGTCAACAACAATAACAACAGCGTCAAAAAAATAACAACAATAACATCAAATAAACAACAACAACAACAACGTCAAATAAACAATAACAACAACAATAACAACAACAACAACGTCAAAAAAATAACAACAACAACAACCACAACGTCAAATAAACAACAAAAACAACGTCAAATAAACAACATCAACAACGTCAATAAAAACAAAAACAACGACTACAACAACGTCAAATAAACAACAAAAACAACGTCAAATAAACAACAACAACAACGTCAAATAAACAACAAAAACAACAACAACAACAAAAACGTCAAATAAACAACAACAACAGCAACGTCAAATAAACAACAACAACAACAACATCAAATAAACAACAACAACAACAACGTCAAATAAACAACAACAACAACAATAACAACAACAGCAACGTCAAATAAATAACAACAACAACAACGTCAACAACAACAACAACATCAAATAAACAACAACAACAACAACAACGTCAAATAAACAACAACAACAACGTCAACAACAACAACGTCAAATAAACAACAACAACAACGTCAAATAAACAATAACAACAACAACGTCAAATAAACAACAAATCAACGACAACAACAACGTCAAATAAAAAACAACAACAACAACATCAAATAAACAAAAACAACAACGTTAAATAAACAACAAAAACAATGACAACAACAACGTCAAATAAACAACAACAACAACAACAATGTCAAATAAACAACAACAACGTCAAATAAACAACAACAACAACAACAATAACAACAACAACAATGTCAAATAAATAACAACAACAACAACGTCAACAACAACAACAACCACAAATAAACAACAACAACAACAACGTCATATAAACAACAACAACAACAACGTCAAAAACAACAACAACGTCAAATAATTAACAACAACAATGTCAAATAAACAATAACAACAACAACGTCAAATAAACAACAAAAACAATGACAACAACAACGTCAAATAAACAACAACACCAACAACGTCAAATGAACAACAACAACAACAACAACGTCAAATGAACAACAACAACGTCAAGTAAACAACAATAATAATAACAACAACAACAACGTCAAATAAACAACAACAACAACAACGTCAAATAAACAACAAAAATAACGTCAACAACAACAACAACGTCAAATAAACAACAACAACAACAACGTCAAATAAACAACAACGACAACAACGTCAAATAAACAACAACAACGTCAAATAAACAACAACAACAACAACAAATACAACAACAACAACAACAACAACGCCAAATAACAACAAGAACGTCAAATAAACAACAACAACAACAACAAATACAACAACAACAACAACGTTAAATAACAACAACAACGTCAATTAAACAACAACAACAACAACGTCAAATAAACAACAACGTTAAATAAACAACAATTACAATAACAACAACAACAACAACATCAAATAAACAACAACAACAACAACGTCAAATAAACAACAACAACAACGTCAAATAAACAACAACAAAAACAACAACAACATCAATAACAACAAAAACGTCAAATGAACAACAACAACAATAACAACGCCAACAACAACAACTACGTCAAATAAACAACAACAACAACGTCAAATAAACAATAACAACAACAACGTCAACAACAACAACGTCAAATAAACAACAACAACAACATCAAATAAACAACAACAACGTCAAATAAACAACAACAACAACGTCAACAACAACAACAACAACAATGTCAAATAAACAACAACAACAACGTCAAATAATCAACAACAACAACAACGTCAAATAAACAACAACAACAACGTCAACAACAACAACAACAACAATGTCAAATAAACAACAACAACCACAACAACGTCAAATAAACAAAAACAACAACGTTAAAAAAACAACAACAACGTCAAATAAACAACAACAACGTCAAAAAAACAACAACAACAACGTCAAATAAATAACAACAACAACAACAACATCAACAACAACAACAACGTCAAATAAACAACAAAAACAACAAAAACAACAACGTCAAATAAACAACAACAACAACACCAACAATAACAAAAACAACAACGTCAAATAAACAACAAAAACAACAAGAACAATGTCAAAAACATTAACAACGTCAAATAAACAACAACAACAACAACGTCAACAACAACAACATCAAATAAACAACAACAACAACAACAATAACAACGTCAAATAAACAACAATAATAACGTTAAATAAACAACAACAACAACGTCAAATAAACAACAACAACAATAAATACAACAACAACAACAACAACAACGTCAAATAACAACAAGAACGTCAAATAAACAACAACAACAACAACAACAAATACAACAACAACAACAACGTCAAATAACAACAACAACGTCAATTAAACAACAACAACAACAACGTCAAATAAACAACAACGTTAAATAAACAACAACAACAACAACAACAACAAATACAACAACAACAACAACAACGTCAAATAACAACAACAACGTCAAATAAACAACAACAACAACAACAACGTCAAATAAACAACAACGTTAAATAAACAACAATTACAATAACAACAACAACATCAAATAAACAACAACAACAACAACAACGTCAAATAAACAACAACAACAACGTCAAATAAACAACAACAAAAACAACAACAACATCAATAACAACAAAAACGTCAAATGAACAACAACAACAATAACAACGCCAACAATAACAACTACGTCAAATAAACAACAACAACAACGTCAAATAAACAATAACAACAACAACGTCAACAACAACAACGTCAAATAAACAACAACAACAACGTCAAATAAACAACAACAACCACGTCAACAACAACAACGTCAAATAAACAACAACAACAACAACATCGTCAAATAAACAACAACAACAACGTCAACAACAACAACGTCAAATAAACAACAAAAACAATGTCAAATAAACAACAACAACGTCAAATAAACAACAAAAACAACGACAACAACAACGTCAAATAAACAACAAAAACAACGTCAAATAAACAACAACAACGTGAAATAAATAACAAAAACAACAACAACAACAACAACAACGTCAAATAAACAACAACAACAATGTCAACAACAATAACAACAGCGTCAAAAAAATAACAACAATAACATCAAATAAACAACAACAACAACAACAACGTCAAATAAACAATAACAACAACAATAACAACAACAACAACGTCAAAAAAATAACAACAACAACAACCACAACGTCAAATAAACAACAAAAACAACGTCAAATAAACAACATCAACAACGTCAATAAAAACAAAAACAACGACTACAACAACGTCAAATAAACAACAAAAACAACGTCAAATAAACAACAACAACAACGTCAAATAAACAACAAAAACAACAACAACAACAAAAACGTCAAATAAACAACAACAACAGCAACGTCAAATAAACAACAACAACAACAACATCAAATAAACAACAACAACAACGTCAAATAAACAACAACAACAACAATAACAACAACATCAACGTCAAATAAATAACAACAACAACAACGTCAACAACAACAACAACATCAAATAAACAACAACAACAACAACAACGTCAAATAAACAACAACAACAACAACGTCAAATAAACAACAACAACAACGTCAAATAAACAATAACAACAACAACGTCAAATAAACAACAAATCAACGACAACAACAACGTCAAATAAAAAACAACAACAACAACATCAAATAAACAAAAACAACAACGTTAAATAAACAACAAAAACAATGACAACAACAACGTCAAATAAACAACAACAACAACAACAATGTCAAATAAACAACAACAACGTCAAATAAACAACAACAACAACAACAATAACAACAACAACAATGTCAAATAAATAACAACAACAACAACGTCAACAACAACAACAACCACAAATAAACAACAACAACAACAACGTCATATAAACAACAACAACAACAACGTCAAAAACAACAACAACGTCAAATAATTAACAACAACAATGTCAAATAAACAATAACAACAACAACGTCAAATAAACAACAAAAACAATGACAACAACAACGTCAAATAAACAACAACACCAACAACGTCAAATGAACAACAACAACAACAACAACAACAACGTCAAATGAACAACAACAACGTCAAGTAAACAACAATAATAATAACAACAACAACAACGTCAAATAAACAACAACAACAACGTCAAATAAACAACAAAAATAACGTCAACAACAACAACAACGTCAAATAAACAACAACAACAACAACGTCAAATAAACAACAACGACAACAACGTCAAATAAACAACAACAACGTCAAATAAACAACAACAACAACAACGTCAAATAAACAACAACAACAACAAATACAACAAAAACAACAACAACGCCAAATAACAACAAGAACGTCAAATAAACAACAACAACAACAACAAATACAACAACAACAACAACGTTAAATAACAACAACAACGTCAATTAAACAACAACAACAACAACGTCAAATAAACAACAACGTTAAATAAACAACAATTACAATAACAACAACAACAACATCAAATAAACAACAACAACAACAACGTCAAATAAACAACAACAACAACGTCAAATAAACAACAACAAAAACAACAACAACATCAATAACAACAAAAACGTCAAATGAACAACAACAACAATAACAACGCCAACAACAACAACTACGTCAAATAAACAACAACAACAACGTCAAATAAACAATAACAACAACAACGTCAACAACAACAACGTCAAATAAACAACAACAACAACGTCAAATAAACAACAACAACGTCAAATAAACAACAACAACAACGTCAACAACAACAACAACAACAATGTCAAATAAACAACAACAACAACGTCAAATAATCAACAACAACAACAACGTCAAATAAACAACAACAACAACGTCAACAACAACAACAACAACAATGTCAAATAAACAACAACAACCACAACAACGTCAAATAAACAAAAACAACAACGTTAAAAAAACAACAACAACGTCAAATAAACAACAACAACGTCAAAAAAACAACAACAACAACGTCAAATAAATAACAACAACAACAACAACATCAACAACAATAACAACGTCAAATAAATAACAAAAACAACAAAAACAACAACGTCAAATAAACAACAACAACAACACCAACAATAACAAAAACAACAACGTCAAATAAACAACAAAAACAACAAGAACAATGTCAAAAACATTAACAACGTCAAATAAACAACAACAACAACAA
>OX451735.1:1404637038-1404644538 GCA_948472305.1 Vicia faba | reverse complement strand
CGTCAAATGAACAACAACAACAATAACAATGCCAACAACAACAACTACGTCAAATAAACAACAACAACAACGTCAAATAAACAATAACAACAACGTCAACAACAACAATGTCTAATAAACAACAACAACAACGTCAAATAAACAACAACAACGTCAAATAAACAACAACAACAACGTCAACAACAACAACAACAACAATGTCAAATAAACAACAACAACAACGTCAAATAAACAACAACAACAACAACGTCAAATAAACAACAACAACAACGTCAACAACAACAACAACAACAACGTCAAATAAACAACAACAACCACAACAACGTCAAATAAACAAAAACAACAACGTTAAAAAAACAACAACAACGTCAAATAAACAACAACAACGTCAAAAAAACAACAACAACAACGTCAAATAAATAACAACAACAACAACGTCAACAACAACAACAACGTCAAATAAACAACAAAAACAACAAAAACAACAACGTCAAATAAACAACAACAACAACACCAACAATAACAAAAACAACAACGTCAAATAAACAACAAAAACAACAAGAACAATGTCAAAAACATTAACAACATCAAATAAACAACAACAACAACAACGTCAACAACAACAACATCAAATAAACAACAACAACAACAACAATAACAACGTCAAATAAACAACAACAATAACGTTACATAAACAACAACAACAACAACGTCAAATAAACAACAACAACAACAAATACAACAACAACAACAACAACGTCAAATAACAACAAGAACGTCAAATAAACAACAACAACAACAACAAATACAACAACAACAACAATGTCAAATAACAACAACAACGTCAATTAAACAACAACAACAACAACATCAAATAAACAACAACGTTAAATAAACAACAATTACAATAACAATAACAACAACATCAAATAAACAACAACAACAACAACGTCAAATAAACAACAACAACAACGTCAAATAAACAACAACAAAAACAACAACAACATCAATAACAACAAAAACGTCAAATGAACAACAACAACAATAACAACGCCAACAACAACAACAACGTCAAATAAACAACAACAACAACGTCAAATAAACAATAACAACAACAACGTCAACAACAACAACGTCAAATAAACAACAACAACGTCAAATAAACAACAACAACGTCAAATAAACAACAACAACAACGTCAACAACAATAACAACAACAACAATGTCAAATAAACAACAACAACAACGTCAAATAAACAACAATAACAACAACGTCAAATAAACAACAACAACAACGTCAACAACAACAACAACAACGTCAAATAAACAACAACAACCACAACAACGTCAAATAAACAAAAACAACAACGTTAAATAAACAACAAAAACAATGACAACAACAACGTCAAATAAACAACAACAACAACAATAACATCAAATAAACAACAACAACGTCAAATAACAACAAGAACGTCAAATAAACAACAACAACAACAACAACAAATACAACAACAACAACAACGTCAAATAACAACAACAACGTCAAATAAACAACAACAACAACAACGTCAAATAAACAACAACGTTAAATAAACAACAATTACAATAACAACAACAACAACATCAAATAAACAACAACAACAACAACAACGTCAAATAAACAACAACAACAACGTCAAATAAACAACAACAAAAACAACAACAACATCAATAACAACAAAAACGTCAACAACAACAACATCAAATAAACAACAACAACGTCAACAACAACAACATCAAATAAACAACAACAACGTCAACAACAACAACAACAATGTCAAATAAACAACAACAACAACGTCAAATAAATAACAACAACAACAACGTCAAATAAACAACAACAACAACAACGTCAACAACAACAACATCATCATCAATAACAACAACAACAACAACATCATCAATAACAACAACAATGTCAAATAAACAACAACAACAACGTCAATAACAACAACAATGCCAAATAAACAGCAACGTCAACAACAACAACAACAACATCAAATAAACAACAATAACTATGTCAACAACAACAACAACAACAACAACAACGCCAAATAAACAACAACAACAACGTCATTGTCAAATAAACAACAACAACAACAACGTCAACAACAACAACAACGTCAAATAAACAACAAAAACAACGTCAAATAGACAACAACAACAACGTCAAATAAACAACAACAACAACAACAACGTCAAATAAACAACAACAATAACAACAACAACGTCAACAACAACAACAACGTCAAATAAACAACAACAACAACAACAACGTCAAATAAACAACACCGTCAACAACAACAACAATGTCAAATAAACAACAACAACAACAACAACAACAACGTCAATTAAATAACAACAACAACAACGTCAAATAAACAACAACAACAACGTCAACAAAAACAACAACAATGTTAAATAAACAACAACAACAACAACATCGTCAATAACAACAACAATGTCAAATAAACAACAACAACAACGTCAACAACAACAACAACAACAACGTCAAATAAACAACAACAAAAACGTCAAATAAACAGCAACGTCAACAACAACAACAACATCAAATAAACAACAACAACTATGTCAACAACAACAACAACATCAAATAAACAACAACAACAACGTCAACAACAACAACGTCAAATAAACAACAACAACAACAACAACAACATCGTCAAATAAACAACAACAACAACGTCAACAACAACAACGTCAAATAAACAACAAAAACAATGTCAAATAAACAACAACAACGTCAAATAAACAACAAAAACAACGACAACAACAACGTCAAATAAACAACAAAAACAACGTCAAATAAACAACAACAACGTGAAATAAACAACAAAAACAACAACAACAACAACAACGTCAAATAAATAACAATAACAACAACGTCAAATAAACAACAACAACAATGTCAACAACAATAACAATAGCGTCAAAAAAACAACAACAATAACATCAAATAAACAACAACAACAACAACGTCAAATAAACAATAACAACAACAATAACAACAACAACAACGTCAAAAAAATAACAACAACAACAACAACGTCAACAACAACAACCACAACGTCAAATAAACAACAAAAACAACGTCAAATAAACAACATCAACAACGTCAAATAAACAACAAAAACAACGACTACAACAACGTCAAATAAACAACAAAAACAACGTCAAATAAACAACAACAACAACAACGTCAAATAAACAACAAAAACAACAACAACAACAAAAACGTCAAATAAACAACAACAACAGCAACGTCAAATAAACAACAACAACAACATCAAATAAACAACAACAATAACAACGTCAAATAAACAACAACAACAACAATAACAACAACAGCAACGTCAAATAAATAACAACAACAACAACGTCAACAACAACAACAACATCAAATAAACAACAACAACAACAACAACGTCAAATAAACAACAACAACAACAACAACGTCAAATAAACAACAACAACAACGTCAAATAAACAATAACAACAACAACGTCAAATAAACAACAAATCAACGACAACAACAACGTCAAATAAAAAACAACAACAACAACAACATTAAATAAACAAAAACAACAACGTTAAATAAACAACAAAAACAATGACAACAACAACGTCAAATAAACAACAACAACAACAACAATGTCAAATAAAAAACAACAACGTCAAATAAACAACAACAACAACAATAACAACAACAACAATGTCAAATAAATAACAACAACAACAACAACAACAACGTCATATAAACAACAACAACAACAACGTCAAAAACAACAACAACGTCAAATAAATAACAACAACAATGTCAAATAAACAATAACAACAACAACGTCAAATAAACAACAAAAACAATGACAACAACAACGTCAAATAAACAACAACACCAACAACATCAAATGAACAACAACAACAACAACAACGTCAAATGAACAACAACAACGTTAAGTAAACAACAATAATAATAACAACAACAACAACGTCAAATAAACAACAACAACAACAACAACGTCAAATAAACAACAAAAATAACGTCAACAACAACAACAACGTCAAATAAACAACAACAACAACAACGTCAAATAAACAACAACGACAACAACGTCAAATAAACAACAACAACGTCAAATAAACAACAACAACAACAACGTCAAATAAACAACAACAACAACAAATACAACAACAACAACAACAACGCCAAATAACAACAAGAACGTCAAATAAACAACAACAACAACAACAAATACAACAACAACAACAACGTCAAATAACAACAACAACGTCAATTAAACAACAACAACAACAACGTCAAAAAAACAACAACGTTAAATAAACAACAATTACAATAACAACAACAACAACATCAAAGAAACAACAACAACGTCAAATAAACAACAACAACAACGTCAAATAAACGACAACAAAAACAACAACAACATCAATAACAACAAAAACGTCAAATGAACAACAACAACAATAACAACGCCAACAACAACAACTACGTCAAATAAACAACAACAACAACGTCAAATAAACAGTAACAACAAAAACGTCAACAACAACAACGTCAAATAAACAACAACAACAACGTCAAATAAACAACAACAACAACGTCAACAACAACAACAACAACAATGTCAAATAAACAACAACAACAAAGTCAAATAATCAACAACAACAACAACGTCAAATAAACAACAACAACAACGTCAACAACAACAACAACAATGTCAAATAAACAACAACAACCACAACAACGTCAAATAAACAAAAACAACAACGTTAAAAAAACAACAACAACGTCAAATAAACAACAACAACGTCAAATAAACAACAACAACAACGTCAAATAAATAACAACAACAACAACAACGTCAACAACAACAACAACAACGTCAAATAAACAACAAAAACAACAAAAACAACAACGTCAAATAAACAACAACAACAACACCAACAATAACAAAAACAACAACGTCAAATAAACAACAAAAACAACAAGAACAATGTCAAAAACATTAACAACGTCAAATAAACAACAACAACAACAACAACAACGTCAACAACAACAACATCGAATAAACAACAACAACAACAACAATAACAACGTCAAATAAACAACAATAATAACGTTAAATAAACAACAACAACAACAACGTCAAATAAACAACAACAACAATAAATACAAAAACAACAACAACAACAACAACGTCAAATAACAACAAGAACGTCAAATAAACAACAACAACAACAACAAATACAACAACAACAACAACGTCAAATAACAACAACAACGTCAATTAAACAACAACAACAACAACGTCAAATAAACAACAACGTTAAATAAACAACAATTACAATAACAACAACAACAACAACATCAAATAAACAACAACAACAACAACGTCAAATAAACAACAACAACAACAACGTCAAATAAACAACAACAAAAACAACAACAACATCAATAACAACAAAAACGTCAAATGAACAACAACAACAATAACAACGCCAACAACAACAACTACGTCAAATAAACAACAACAACAACGTCAAATAAACAATAACAACAACAACGTCAACAACAACAACGTCAAATAAACAACAACAACAACGTCAAATAAACAACAACAACGTCAAATAAACAACAACAACAACGTCAACAACAACAACAACAATGTCAAATAAATAACAACAACAACGTTAAATAAACAACAAAAACAATGACAACAACAACGTCAAATAAACAACAACAACAACGTCAAATAAACAACAACAACGTCAAATAAATAACAACAACAACAATAACATCAACAATAACAACAATGTCAAATAAATAACAACAACAACAACAACGCCAACAACAACAACAACGTCAAATAAACAACAACAACAACAACGTCATATAAACAACAACAACAACAACAACGTCAACAACAACAACAACAACGTCAAATAAACAACAACAACAACATCATTGTCAAATAAACAACAACAACAACAACGTCAACAACAACAACAACGTCAAATAAACAACAAAAACAACGTCAAATAGACAACAACAACATCGTCAAATAAACAACAATAACAACAACAACATCACCATCAACAACAACAATGTCAAATAAACAACAACAACAACGTCAAATAAACAACAACAATAACAACAACAACAACGTCAACAACAACAACAACGTCAAATAAACAACAACAACAACGACAACGTCAAATAAACAACACCGTCAACAACAACAACAATGTCAAATAAACAACAACAACAACAACAACGTCAATTAAATAACAACAACAACAACGTCAAATAAACAACAACAACAACAACGTCAACAACAACAACAACAATGTTAAATAAACAACAACAACAACAACATCGTCAATAACAACAACAATGTCAAATAAACAACAACAACAACGTCAACAACAACAACAACAACGTCAAATAAACAACAACAAAAACGCAAATAAACAGCAACGTCAACAACAACAACAACATCAAATAAACAACAACAACTATGTCAACAACAACAACAACATCAAATAAACAACAACAACCACGTCAACAACAACAACGTCAAATAAACAACAATAACAACAACAACATCGTCAAATAAACAACAACAACAACGTCAACAACAACAACGTCAAATAAACAACAAAAACAATGTCAAATAAACAACAACAACGTCAAATAAACAACAAAAACAACGACAACAACAACGTCAAATAAACAACAAAAACAACGTCAAATAAACAACAACAACGTCAAATAAACAACAAAAACAACAACAACAACAACAACGTCAAATAAACAACAATAACAACAACGTCAAATAAACAACAACAACAATGTCAACAACAATAACAACAGCGTCAAAAAAATAACAACAATAACATCAAATAAACAACAACAACAACAACAACGTCAAATAAACAATAACAACAACAATAACAACAACAACAACGTCAAAAAAATAACAACAACAACAACCACAACGTCAAATAAACAACAAAAACAACGTCAAATAAACAACATCAACAACGTCAAATAAACAACAAAAACAAGGACTACAACAACGTCAAATAAACAACAAAAACAACGTCAAATAAACAACAACAACAACGTCAAATAAACAACAAAAACAACAACAACAACAAAAACGTCAAATAAACAACAACAACAGCAACGTCAAATAAACAACAACAACAACATCAAATAAACAACAACAACAACAACGTCAAATAAACAACAACAACAACGATAACAACAACAGCAACGTCAAATAAATAACAACAACAACAACGTCAACAACAACAACAACATCAAATAAACAACAACAACAACAACAACAACGTCAAATAAACAACAACAACAACAACAACGTCAAATAAACAACAACAACAACGTCAAATAAA
>OX451735.1:1404562038-1404632038 GCA_948472305.1 Vicia faba | reverse complement strand
TAAACAATAACAACAACAATGTCAACAACAACAACTTCAAATAAACAACAACAACAACGTCAAATAAACAACAACAACGTCAAATAAACAATAACAACAACGTCAACAACAATAACAACAACAACAATGTCAAATAAACCACAACAACAACGTCAAATAAACAACAATAACAACAACGTCAAATAAACAACAACAACAACGTCAACAACAACAACAACAACAACGTCAAATAAACAACAACAACCACAACAACGTCAAATAAACAAAAACAACAACGTTAAATAAACAACAAAAACAATGACAACAACAATGTCAAATAAACAACAACAACAACAACAACATCAAATAAACAACAACAACGTCAAATAACAACAAGAACGTCAAATAAACAACAACAACAACAACAACAAATACAACAACAACAACAACGTCAAATAACAACAACAACGTCAATTAAACAACAACAACAACAACGTCAAATAAACAACAACGTTAAATAAACAACAATTACAATAACAACAACAACAACATCAAATAAACAACAACAACAACAACGTCAAATAAACAACAACAACAACGTCAAATAAACAACAACAACATCAATAACAACAAAAACGTCAAATGAACAACAACAACAATAACAATGCCAACAACAACAACTACGTCAAATAAACAACAACAACAACGTCAAATAAACAATAACAACAACGTCAACAACAACAATGTCTAATAAACAACAACAACAACGTCAAATAAACAACAACAACGTCAAATAAACAACAACAACAACGTCAACAACAACAACAACAACAATGTCAAATAAACAACAACAACAACGTCAAATAAACAACAACAACAACAACAACGTCAAATAAACAACAACAACAACGTCAACAACAACAACAACAACAACGTCAAATAAACAACAACAACCACAACAACGTCAAATAAACAAAAACAACAACGTTAAAAAAACAACAACAACGTCAAATAAACAACAACAACGTCAAAAAAACAACAACAACAACGTCAAATAAATAACAACAACAACAACGTCAACAACAACAACAACGTCAAATAAACAACAAAAACAACAAAAACAACAACGTCAAATAAACAACAACAACAACACCAACAATAACAAAAACAACAACGTCAAATAAACAACAAAAACAACAAGAACAATGTCAAAAACATTAACAACATCAAATAAACAACAACAACAACAACGTCAACAACAACAACATCAAATAAACAACAACAACAACAACAATAACAACGTCAAATAAACAACAACAATAACGTTACATAAACAACAACAACAACAACGTCAAATAAACAACAACAACAACAAATACAACAACAACAACAACAACGTCAAATAACAACAAGAACGTCAAATAAACAACAACAACAACAACAAATACAACAACAACAACAATGTCAAATAACAACAACAACGTCAATTAAACAACAACAACAACAACATCAAATAAACAACAACGTTAAATAAACAACAATTACAATAACAATAACAACAACATCAAATAAACAACAACAACAACAACGTCAAATAAACAACAACAACAACGTCAAATAAACAACAACAAAAACAACAACAACATCAATAACAACAAAAACGTCAAATGAACAACAACAACAATAACAACGCCAACAACAACAACAACGTCAAATAAACAACAACAACAACGTCAAATAAACAATAACAACAACAACGTCAACAACAACAACGTCAAATAAACAACAACAACGTCAAATAAACAACAACAACGTCAAATAAACAACAACAACAACGTCAACAACAATAACAACAACAACAATGTCAAATAAACAACAACAACAACGTCAAATAAACAACAATAACAACAACGTCAAATAAACAACAACAACAACGTCAACAACAACAACAACAACGTCAAATAAACAACAACAACCACAACAACGTCAAATAAACAAAAACAACAACGTTAAATAAACAACAAAAACAATGACAACAACAACGTCAAATAAACAACAACAACAACAATAACATCAAATAAACAACAACAACGTCAAATAACAACAAGAACGTCAAATAAACAACAACAACAACAACAACAAATACAACAACAACAACAACGTCAAATAACAACAACAACGTCAAATAAACAACAACAACAACAACGTCAAATAAACAACAACGTTAAATAAACAACAATTACAATAACAACAACAACAACATCAAATAAACAACAACAACAACAACGTCAAATAAACAACAACAACAACGTCAAATAAACAACAACAAAAACAACAACAACATCAATAACAACAAAAACGTCAACAACAACAACATCAAATAAACAACAACAACGTCAACAACAACAACATCAAATAAACAACAACAACGTCAACAACAACAACAACAATGTCAAATAAACAACAACAACAACGTCAAATAAATAACAACAACAACAACGTCAAATAAACAACAACAACAACAACGTCAACAACAACAACATCATCATCAATAACAACAACAACAACAACATCATCAATAACAACAACAATGTCAAATAAACAACAACAACAACGTCAATAACAACAACAATGCCAAATAAACAGCAACGTCAACAACAACAACAACAACATCAAATAAACAACAATAACTATGTCAACAACAACAACAACAACAACAACAACGCCAAATAAACAACAACAACAACGTCATTGTCAAATAAACAACAACAACAACAACGTCAACAACAACAACAACGTCAAATAAACAACAAAAACAACGTCAAATAGACAACAACAACAACGTCAAATAAACAACAACAACAACAACAACGTCAAATAAACAACAACAATAACAACAACAACGTCAACAACAACAACAACGTCAAATAAACAACAACAACAACAACAACGTCAAATAAACAACACCGTCAACAACAACAACAATGTCAAATAAACAACAACAACAACAACAACAACAACGTCAATTAAATAACAACAACAACAACGTTAAATAAACAACAACAACAACGTCAACAAAAACAACAACAATGTTAAATAAACAACAACAACAACAACATCGTCAATAACAACAACAATGTCAAATAAACAACAACAACAACGTCAACAACAACAACAACAACAACGTCAAATAAACAACAACAAAAACGTCAAATAAACAGCAACGTCAACAACAACAACAACATCAAATAAACAACAACAACTATGTCAACAACAACAACAACATCAAATAAACAACAACAACAACGTCAACAACAACAACGTCAAATAAACAACAACAACAACAACAACAACATCGTCAAATAAACAACAACAACAACGTCAACAACAACAACGTCAAATAAACAACAAAAACAATGTCAAATAAACAACAACAACGTCAAATAAACAACAAAAACAACGACAACAACAACGTCAAATAAACAACAAAAACAACGTCAAATAAACAACAACAACGTGAAATAAACAACAAAAACAACAACAACAACAACAACGTCAAATAAATAACAATAACAACAACGTCAAATAAACAACAACAACAATGTCAACAACAATAACAATAGCGTCAAAAAAACAACAACAATAACATCAAATAAACAACAACAACAACAACGTCAAATAAACAATAACAACAACAATAACAACAACAACAACGTCAAAAAAATAACAACAACAACAACAACGTCAACAACAACAACCACAACGTCAAATAAACAACAAAAACAACGTCAAATAAACAACATCAACAACGTCAAATAAACAACAAAAACAACGACTACAACAACGTCAAATAAACAACAAAAACAACGTCAAATAAACAACAACAACAACAACGTCAAATAAACAACAAAAACAACAACAACAACAAAAACGTCAAATAAACAACAACAACAGCAACGTCAAATAAACAACAACAACAACATCAAATAAACAACAACAATAACAACGTCAAATAAACAACAACAACAACAATAACAACAACAGCAACGTCAAATAAATAACAACAACAACAACGTCAACAACAACAACAACATCAAATAAACAACAACAACAACAACAACAACGTCAAATAAACAACAACAACAACAACAACGTCAAATAAACAACAACAACAACGTCAAATAAACAATAACAACAACAACGTCAAATAAACAACAAATCAACGACAACAACAACGTCAAATAAAAAACAACAACAACAACAACATTAAATAAACAAAAACAACAACGTTAAATAAACAACAAAAACAATGACAACAACAACGTCAAATAAACAACAACAACAACAACAATGTCAAATAAAAAACAACAACGTCAAATAAACAACAACAACAACAATAACAACAACAACAATGTCAAATAAATAACAACAACAACAACAACAACAACGTCATATAAACAACAACAACAACAACGTCAAAAACAACAACAACGTCAAATAAATAACAACAACAATGTCAAATAAACAATAACAACAACAACGTCAAATAAACAACAAAAACAATGACAACAACAACGTCAAATAAACAACAACACCAACAACATCAAATGAACAACAACAACAACAACGTCAAATGAACAACAACAACGTTAAGTAAACAACAATAATAATAACAACAACAACAACGTCAAATAAACAACAACAACAACAACGTCAAATAAACAACAAAAATAACGTCAACAACAACAACAACGTCAAATAAACAACAACAACAACAACGTCAAATAAACAACAACGACAACAACGTCAAATAAACAACAACAACGTCAAATAAACAACAACAACAACAACGTCAAATAAACAACAACAACAACAAATACAACAACAACAACAACAACGCCAAATAACAACAAGAACGTCAAATAAACAACAACAACAACAACAAATACAACAACAACAACAACGTCAAATAACAACAACAACGTCAATTAAACAACAACAACAACAACGTCAAAAAAACAACAACGTTAAATAAACAACAATTACAATAACAACAACAACAACATCAAAGAAACAACAACAACGTCAAATAAACAACAACAACAACGTCAAATAAACGACAACAAAAACAACAACAACATCAATAACAACAAAAACGTCAAATGAACAACAACAACAATAACAACGCCAACAACAACAACTACGTCAAATAAACAACAACAACAACGTCAAATAAACAGTAACAACAAAAACGTCAACAACAACAACGTCAAATAAACAACAACAACAACGTCAAATAAACAACAACAACAACGTCAACAACAACAACAACAACAATGTCAAATAAACAACAACAACAAAGTCAAATAATCAACAACAACAACAACGTCAAATAAACAACAACAACAACGTCAACAACAACAACAACAATGTCAAATAAACAACAACAACCACAACAACGTCAAATAAACAAAAACAACAACGTTAAAAAAACAACAACAACGTCAAATAAACAACAACAACGTCAAATAAACAACAACAACAACGTCAAATAAATAACAACAACAACAACAACGTCAACAACAACAACAACAACGTCAAATAAACAACAAAAACAACAAAAACAACAACGTCAAATAAACAACAACAACAACACCAACAATAACAAAAACAACAACGTCAAATAAACAACAAAAACAACAAGAACAATGTCAAAAACATTAACAACGTCAAATAAACAACAACAACAACAACAACAACGTCAACAACAACAACATCGAATAAACAACAACAACAACAACAATAACAACGTCAAATAAACAACAATAATAACGTTAAATAAACAACAACAACAACAACGTCAAATAAACAACAACAACAATAAATACAAAAACAACAACAACAACAACAACGTCAAATAACAACAAGAACGTCAAATAAACAACAACAACAACAACAAATACAACAACAACAACAACGTCAAATAACAACAACAACGTCAATTAAACAACAACAACAACAACGTCAAATAAACAACAACGTTAAATAAACAACAATTACAATAACAACAACAACAACAACATCAAATAAACAACAACAACAACAACGTCAAATAAACAACAACAACAACAACGTCAAATAAACAACAACAAAAACAACAACAACATCAATAACAACAAAAACGTCAAATGAACAACAACAACAATAACAACGCCAACAACAACAACTACGTCAAATAAACAACAACAACAACGTCAAATAAACAATAACAACAACAACGTCAACAACAACAACGTCAAATAAACAACAACAACAACGTCAAATAAACAACAACAACGTCAAATAAACAACAACAACAACGTCAACAACAACAACAACAATGTCAAATAAATAACAACAACAACGTTAAATAAACAACAAAAACAATGACAACAACAACGTCAAATAAACAACAACAACAACGTCAAATAAACAACAACAACGTCAAATAAATAACAACAACAACAATAACATCAACAATAACAACAATGTCAAATAAATAACAACAACAACAACAACGCCAACAACAACAACAACGTCAAATAAACAACAACAACAACAACGTCATATAAACAACAACAACAACAACAACGTCAACAACAACAACAACAACGTCAAATAAACAACAACAACAACATCATTGTCAAATAAACAACAACAACAACAACGTCAACAACAACAACAACGTCAAATAAACAACAAAAACAACGTCAAATAGACAACAACAACATCGTCAAATAAACAACAATAACAACAACAACATCACCATCAACAACAACAACAATGTCAAATAAACAACAACAACAACGTCAAATAAACAACAACAATAACAACAACAACAACGTCAACAACAACAACAACGTCAAATAAACAACAACAACAACGACAACGTCAAATAAACAACACCGTCAACAACAACAACAATGTCAAATAAACAACAACAACAACAACAACGTCAATTAAATAACAACAACAACAACGTCAAATAAACAACAACAACAACAACGTCAACAACAACAACAACAATGTTAAATAAACAACAACAACAACAACATCGTCAATAACAACAACAATGTCAAATAAACAACAACAACAACGTCAACAACAACAACAACAACGTCAAATAAACAACAACAAAAACGCAAATAAACAGCAACGTCAACAACAACAACAACATCAAATAAACAACAACAACTATGTCAACAACAACAACAACATCAAATAAACAACAACAACCACGTCAACAACAACAACGTCAAATAAACAACAATAACAACAACAACATCGTCAAATAAACAACAACAACAACGTCAACAACAACAACGTCAAATAAACAACAAAAACAATGTCAAATAAACAACAACAACGTCAAATAAACAACAAAAACAACGACAACAACAACGTCAAATAAACAACAAAAACAACGTCAAATAAACAACAACAACGTCAAATAAACAACAAAAACAACAACAACAACAACAACGTCAAATAAACAACAATAACAACAACGTCAAATAAACAACAACAACAATGTCAACAACAATAACAACAGCGTCAAAAAAATAACAACAATAACATCAAATAAACAACAACAACAACAACAACGTCAAATAAACAATAACAACAACAATAACAACAACAACAACGTCAAAAAAATAACAACAACAACAACCACAACGTCAAATAAACAACAAAAACAACGTCAAATAAACAACATCAACAACGTCAAATAAACAACAAAAACAAGGACTACAACAACGTCAAATAAACAACAAAAACAACGTCAAATAAACAACAACAACAACGTCAAATAAACAACAAAAACAACAACAACAACAAAAACGTCAAATAAACAACAACAACAGCAACGTCAAATAAACAACAACAACAACATCAAATAAACAACAACAACAACAACGTCAAATAAACAACAACAACAACGATAACAACAACAGCAACGTCAAATAAATAACAACAACAACAACGTCAACAACAACAACAACATCAAATAAACAACAACAACAACAACAACAACGTCAAATAAACAACAACAACAACAACAACGTCAAATAAACAACAACAACAACGTCAAATAAACAATAACAACAACAACGTCAAATAAACAACAAATCAACGACAACAACAACGACAAATAAAAAACAACAACAACAACATCAAATAAACAAAAACAACAACGTTAAATAAACAACAAAAACAATGACAACAACAACGTCAAATAAACAACAACAACAACAACAATGTCAAATAAACAACAACAACGTCAAATAAACAACAACAACAACAATAACAACAACAACAATGTCAAATAAATAACAACAACAACAACGTCAACCACAACAACAACGACAAATAAACAACAACAACAACAACGTCATATAAACAACAACAACAACAACGTCAAAAACAACAACAACGTCAAATAAATAACAACAACAATGTCAAATAAACAATAACAACAACAACGTCAAATAAACAACAAAAACAATGACAACAACAACGTCAAATAAACTACAACACCAACAACGTCAAATGAACAACAACAACAACAACAACGTCAAATGAACAACAACAACGTCAAGTAAACAACAATAATAATAACAACAACAACAACGTCAAATAAACAACAACAACAACAACAACGTCAAATAAACAACAAAAATAACGTTAACAACAACAACAACGTCAAATAAACAACAACAACAACAACGTCAAATAAACAACAATGATAACAACGTCAAATAAACAACAACAACGTCAAATAAACAACAACAACAACAACGTCAAATAAACAACAACAACAACAAATACAACAACAACAACACCAACAACAACGCCAAATAACAACAAGAACGTCAAATAAACAACAACAACAACAAATACAACAACAACAACAACGTTAAATAACAACAACAACGTCAATTAAACAACAACAACAACAACGTCAAATAAACAACAACGTTAAATAAACAACAATTACAATAACAACAACAACAACATCAAATAAACAACAACAACAACAACGTCAAATAAACAACAACAACAACGTCAAATAAACAACAACAAAAACAACAACAACATCAATAACAACAAAAACGTCAAATGAACAACAACAACAATAACAACGCCAACAACAACAACTACGTCAAATAAACAACAACAACAACGTCAAATAAACAATAACAACAACAACGTCAACAACAACAACGTCAAATAAACAACAACAACGTCAAATAAACAACAACAACAACGACAACAACAACAACAACAACAATGTCAAATAAACAACAACAACAACGTCAAATAATCAACAACAACAACAACGTCAAATAAACAACAACAACAACGTCAACAACAACAACAACAACAATGTCAAATAAACAACAACAACCACAACAACGTCAAATAAACAAAAACAACAACGTTAAAAAAACAACAACAACGTCAAATAAACAACAACAACGTCAAAAAAACAACAACAACAACGTCAAATAAATAACAACAACAACAACAACGTCAACAACAACAACAACGTCAAATAAACAACAAAAACAACAAAAACAACAACGTCAAATAAACAACAACAACAACACCAACAATAACAAAAACAACAACGTCAAATAAACAACAAAAACAACAAGAACAATGTCAAAAACATTAACAACGTCAAATAAACAACAACAACAACAACGTCAACAACAACAACATCAAATAAACAACAACAACAACAACAATAACAACGTCAAATAAACAACAATAATAACGTTAAATAAACAACAACAACAACAACGTCAAATAAACAACAACAACAATAAATACAACAACAACAACAACAACAACGTCAAATAACAACAAGAACGTCAAATAAACAACAACAACAACAACAACAAATACAACAACAACAACAACGTCAAATAACAACAACAACGTCAATTAAACAACAACAACAACAACGTCAAATAAACAACAATGTTAAATAAACAACAACAACAACAACAACAACAACAAATACAACAACAACAACAACAACGTCAAATAACAACAACAACGTCAAATAAACAACAACAACAACAACAACAACGTCAAATAAAAAACAACGTTAAATAAACAACAATTACAATAACAACAACAACATCAAATAAACAACAACAACAACAACGTCAAATAAACAACAACAACAACGTCAAATAAACAACAACAAAAACAACAACAACATCAATAACAACAAAAACGTCAAATGAACAACAACAACAATAATAACGCCAACAACAACAACTACGTCAAATAAACAACAACAACAACGTCAAATAAACAATAACAACAACAACGTCAACAACAACAACGTCAAATAAACAACAACAACAACGTCAAATAAATAACAACAACGTCAAATAAACAACAACAACAACGTCAACAACAACAGCAACAACAATGTCAAATAAATAACAACAACAACGTCAAATAAACAACAACAACAACAACGTCAAATAAACAACAACAACAACGTCAACAACAACAACAACAACGTCAAATAAACAACAACAACCACAACAACGTCAAATAAACAAAAACAACAACGTTAAATAAACAACAAAAACAATGACAACAACAACGTCAAATAAACAACAACAACAACGTCAAATAAACAACAACAACGTCAAATAAATAACAACAACAACAATAACATCAACAATAACAACAATGTCAAATAAATAACAACAACAACAACAACGCCAACAACAACAACAACGTCAAATAAACAACAACAACAACAACGTCATATAAACAACAACAACGTCAACAACAACAACAACGTCAAATAAATAACAACAACAATGTCAAATAAACAATAACAACAACAACGTCAAATAAACAACAAAAACAATGACAACAACAACGTCAAATAAACAACAACACCAACAACGTCAAATAAACAACAACAACAATGTCAAATGAACAACAACAACAACAACAACGTCAAATAAACAACAATAATAATAACAACAACAACAACGTCAAATAAACAACAACAACAACAACGTCAAATAAACAGTAACAAAAACAACAATAACATCAACAACAACAAAAACGTCAAATAAACAACAACAAAAACAACAACAACTACTACGTCAAATAAACAACAACAACAACGTCAAATAAACAATAACAACAACAACAACACTGTCAACAACAAAAACAATGTCAAATAAACAACAACAACAACGTCAAATAAACAACAACAACAACAACGTCAACAACAACAACAACGTCAAATAAACAACAACAACAACAACGTCAAATAAACAACAACGTCAACAACAACAACAACGTCAAATAAATAACAACAACAACGTCAAATAAACAACAACAACAACGTCAAATAAACAACAACAACAACGTCAACAACAACAACAACAATGTCAAATAAACAACAACAACAACAACAACGTCAAATAAACAACAAAAATAACGTCAACAACAACAACAACGTCAAATAAACAACAACAACAACGTCAAATAAACAACAACGACAACAACGTCAAATAAAAAAAAACAACGTCAAATAAACAACAACAACAACAACGTCAAATAAACAACAACAACAACAAATACAACAACAACAACAACATCAAATAACAACAAGAACGTCAAATAAACAACAACAACAACAACAACAAATACAACAACAACAACAACGTCAAATAACAACAACAACGTCAATTAAACAACAACAACAACAACAACGTCAAATAAACAACAACGTTAAATAAACAACAATTACAATAACAACAACAACAACATCAAATAAACAACAACAACAACAACGTCAAATAAACAACAACAACAACGTCAAATAAACAACAAGAACATCAATAACAACAAAAACGTCAAATGAACAACAACAACAATAACAACGCCAACAACAACAACTACGTCAAATAAACAACAACAACAACGTCAAATAAACAATAACAACAACAACGTCAACAACAACAACGTCAAATAAACAACAACAACAACGTCAAATAATCAACAACAACGTCAAATAAACAACAACAACAACGTCAACAACAACAACAACAACAATGTCAAATAAACAACAACAACAACGTCAAATAAACAACAACAACAACAACAACGTCAAATAAACAACAACAACAACGTCAACAACAACAACAACAACGTCAAATAAACAACAACAACCACAACAACGTCAAATAAACAAAAACAACAACGTTAAAAAAACAACAACAACGTCAAATAAACAACAACAACGTCAAAAAAACAACAACAACAACGTCAAATAAATAACAACAACAACAACGTCAACAACAACAACAACGTCAAATAAACAACAAAAACAACAAAAATAACAACGTCAAATAAACAACAACAACAACACCAACAATAACAAAAACAACAACGTCAAATAAACAACAAAAACAACAAGAACAATGTCAAAAACATTAACAACATCAAATAAACAACAACAACAACAACGTCAACAACAACAACATCAAATAAACAACAACAACAACAACAATAACAACGTCAAATAAACAACAACAATAACGTTAAATAAACAACAACAACAACAACAACGTCAAATAAACAACAACAACAACAAATACAACAACAACAACAACAACAACAACAACAACAACAACGTCAAATAACAACAAGAACGTCAAATAAACAACAACAACAACAACAAATACAACAACAACAACAATGTCAAATAACAACAACAACGTCAATTAAACAACAACAACAACAACAACGTCAAATAAACAACAACGTTAAATAAACAACAATTACAATAACAACAACAACAACATCAAATAAACAACAACAACAACAACGTCAAATAAACAACAACAACAACGTCAAATAAACAACAACAAAAACAACAACAACATCAATAACAACAAAAACGTCAAATAAACAACAACAACAATAACAACGCCAACAACAACAACTACGTCAAATAAACAACAACAACAACGTCAAATAAACAATAACAACAACAACGTCAACAACAACAACGTCAAATAAACAACAACAACCACAACAACGTCAAATAAACAACAACAACGTCAAATAAACAACAACAACAACGTCAACAACAATAACAACAACAACAATGTCAAATAAACAACAACAACAACGTCAAATAAACAACAATAACAACAACGTCAAATAAACAACAACAACAACGTCAACAACAACAACAACAACGTCAAATAAACAACAACAACCACAACAACGTCAAATAAACAAAAACAACAACGTTAAATAAACAACAAAAACAATGACAACAACAACGTCAAATAAACAACAACAACAACAACATCAAATAAACAACAACAACGTCAAATAACAACAAGAACGTCAAATAAACAACAACAACAACAACAACAAATACAACAACAACAACAACGTCAAATAACAACAACAACGTCAATTAAACAACAACAACAACGTCAAATAAACAACAACGTTAAATAAACAACAATTACAATAACAACAACAACAACATCAAATAAACAACAACAACAACGTCAAATAAACAACAACAACAACGTCAAATAAACAACAACAACATCAATAACAACAAAAACGTCAAATGAACAACAACAACAATAACAACGCCAACAACAACAACTACGTCAAATAAACAACAACAACAACGTCAAATAAACAATAACAACAACAACGTCAACAACAACAACGTCAAATATACAACAACAACAACGTCAAATAAACAACAACAACGTCAAATAAACAACAACAACAACGTCAACAACAACAACAACAACAATGTCAAATAAACAACAACAACAACGTCAAATAAACAACAACAACAACGTCAAATAAACAACAACAACAACGTCAACAACAACAACAACGTCAAATAAACAACAACAACCACAACAACGTCAAATAAACAAAAACAACAACGTTAAAAAAACAACAACAACGTCAAATAAACAACAACAACGTCAAAAAAACAACAACAACAACGTCAAATAAATAACAACAACAACAACGTCAACAACAACAACAACGTCAAATAAACAACAAAAACAACAAAAACAACAACGTCAAATAAACAACAACAACAACACCAACAATAACAAAAACAACAACGTCAAATAAACAACAAAAACAACAAGAACAATGTCAAAAACATTAACAACATCAAATAAACAACAACAACAACAACGTCAACAACAACAACATCAAATAAACAACAACAACAACAACAATAATAACGTCAAATAAACAACAACAATAACGTTAAATAAACAACAACAACAACAACAACGTCAAATAAACAACAACAACAACAAATACAACAACAACAACAACAACAACAACGTCAAATAACAACAAGAACGTCAAATAAACAACAACAACAACAACAAAATACAACAACAACAACAATGTCAAATAACAACAACAACGTCAATTAAACAACAACAACAACAACGTCAAAGAAACAACAACGTTAAATAAACAACAATTACAATAACAACAACAACAACAACATCAAATAAAAAACAACAACAACAACGTCAAATAAACAACAACAACAACGTCAAATAAACAACAACAAAAACAACAACAACATCAATAACAACAAAAACGTCAAATGAACAACAACAACAATAACAACGCCAACAACAACAACAACGTCAAATAAACAACAACAACAACGTCAAATAAACAATAACAACAACAACGTCAACAACAACAACGTCAAATAAACAACAACAACAACGTCAAATAAACAACAACAACGTCAAATAAACAACAACAACAACGTCAACAACAATAACCACAACAACAATGTCAAATAAACAACAACAACAACGTCAAATAAACAACAATAACAACAACGTCAAATAAACAACAACAACAACGTCAACAACAACAACAACAACGTCAAATAAACAACAACAACCACAACAACGTCAAATAAACAAAAACAACAACGTTAAATAAACAACAAAAACAATGACAACAACAACGTCAAATAAACAACAACAACAACAACAACATCAAATAAACAACAACAACGTCAAATAACAACAACAACGTCAAATAAACAACAACAACAACAACAACAAATACAACAACAACAACAACGTCAAATAACAACAACAACGTCAATTAAACAACAACAACAACAACGTCAAATAAACAACAACGTTAAATAAACAACAATTACAATAACAACAACAACAACATCAAAAAAACAACAACAACAACAACGTCAAATAAACAACAACAACAACGTCAAATAAACAACAACAAAAACAACAACAACATCAATAACAACAAAAACGTCAACAACAACAACATCAAATAAACAACAACAACGTCAACAACAACAACGTCAACAACAACAACGTCAAATAAACAATAACAACAACAACGTCAACAACAACAACGTCAAATAAACAACAACAACAACGTCAAATAAACAACAACAACGTCAAATAAACAACAACAACAACAACGTCAACAACAACAACAACAACAATGTCAAATAAACAACAACAACAACGTCAATTAATCAACAACAACAACAACGTCAAATAAACAACAACAACAACGTCAACAACAACAACAACAATGTCAAATAAACAACAACAACCACAACAACGTCAAATAAACAAAAACAGCAACGTTAAAAAAACAACAACAACGTCAAATAAACAACAACAACGTCAAAAAAACAACAACAACAACGTCAAATAAATAACAACAACAACAACAACGTCAACAACAACAACAACGTCAAATAAACAACAAAAACAACAAAAACAACAACGTCAAATAAACAACAACAACAACACCAACAATAACAAAAACAACAACGTCAAATAAACAACAAAAACAACAAGAACAATGTCAAAAACATTAACAACGTCAAATAAACAACAACAACAACAACGTCAACAACAACAACATCAAATAAACAACAACAACAACAACAATAACAACGTCAAATAAACAACAATAATAACGTTAAATAAACAACAACAACAACAACGTTAAATAAACAACACCAACAATAAATACAACAACAACAACAACAAGAACGTCAAATAACAACAAGAACGTCAAATAAACAACAACAACAACAACAAATACAACAACAACAACAACGTCAAATAACAACAACAACGTCAATTAAACAACAAAAACAACAACGTCAAATAAACAACAACGTTAAATAAACAACAATTACAATAACAACAACAACAACATCAAATAAACAACAACAACAACAACGTCAAATAAACAACAACAACAACGTCAAATAAACAACAACAAAAACAACAACAACATCAATAACAACAAAAACGTCAAATGAACAACAACAACAATAATAACGCCAACAACAACAACTACGTCAAATAAACAACAACAACAACGTCAAATAAACAATAACAACAACAACGTCAACAACAACAACGTCAAATAAACAACAACAACAACGTCAAATAAACAACAACAACGTCAAATAAACAACAACAACGTCAAAAAAACAACAACAACAACGTCAAATAAATAACAACAACAACAACGTCAACAACAACAACAACGTCAAATAAACAACAAAAACAACAAAAACAACAACGTCAAATAAACAACAACAACAACACCAACAATAACAAAAACAACAACGTCAAATAAACAACAAAAACAACAAGAACAATGTCAAAAACATTAACAACATCAAATAAACAACAACAACAACAACGTCAACAACAACAACATCAAATAAACAACAACAACAACAACAATAATAATAACGTCAAATAAACAACAACAATAACGTTAAATAAACAACAACAACAACAACAACGTCAAATAAACAACAACAACAACAAATACAACAACAACAACAACAACAACAACAACAACGTCAAATAACAACAAGAACGTCAAATAAACAACAACAACAACAAATACAACAACAACAACAATGTCAAATAACAACAACAACGTCAATTAAACAACAACAACAACAACGTCAAAGAAACAACAACGTTAAATAAACAACAATTACAATAACAACAACAACAACATCAAATAAACAACAACAACAACAACGTCAAATAAACAACAACAACAACGTCAAATAAACAACAACAAAAACAACAACAACATCAATAACAACAAAAACGTCAAATGAACAACAACAACAATAACAACGCCAACAACAACAACAACGTCAAATAAACAACAACAACAACGTCAAATAAACAATAACAACAACAACGTCAACAACAACAACGTCAAATAAACAACAACAACAACGTCAAATAAACAACAACAACGTCAAATAAACAACAACAACAACGTCAACAACAATAACAACAACAACAATGTCAAATAAACAACAACAACAACAACGTCAAATAAACAACAATAACAACAACGTCAAATAAACAACAACAACAACGTCAACAACAACAACAACAACGTCAAATAAACAACAACAACCACAACAACGTCAAATAAACAAAAACAACAACGTTAAATAAACAACAAAAACAATGACAACAACAACGTCAAATAAACAACAACAACAACAACAACATCAAATAAACAACAACAACGTCAAATAACAACAAGAACGTCAAATAAACAACAACAACAACAACAACAAATACAACAACAACAACAACGTCAAATAACAACAACAACGTCAATTAAACAACAACAACAACAACGTCAAATAAACAACAACGTTAAATAAACAACAATTACAATAACAACAACAACAACATCAAATAAACAACAACAACAACAACGTCAAATAAACAACAACAACAACGTCAAATAAACAACAACAAAAACAACAACAACATCAACAACAACAAAAACGTCAACAACAACAACATCAAATAAACAACAACAACGTCAACAACAACAACGTCAAATAAACAACAACAAAAACAACAACAACATCAACAACAACAAAAACGTCAACAACAACAACATCAAATAAACAACAACAACGTCAACAACAACAACGTCAAATAAACAATAACAACAACAACGTCAACAACAACAACGTCAAATAAACAACAACAACAACGTCAAATAAACAACAACAACTTCAAATAAACAACAACAACAACAACGTCAAAAACAACAACAACAACAATGTCAAATAAACAACAACAACAACGTCAATTAATCAACAACAACAACAACGTCAAATAAACAACAACAACAACGTCAACAACAACAACAACAATGTCAAATAAACAACAACAACCACAACAACGTCAAATAAACAAAAACAACAACGTTAAAAAAACAACAACAACGTCAAATAAACAACAACAACGTCAAAAAAACAACAACAACAACGTCAAATAAATAACAACAACAACAACAACGTCAACAACAACAACAACGTCAAATAAACAACAAAAACAACAAAAACAACAACGTCAAATAAACAACAACAACAACACCAACAATAACAAAAACAACAACGTCAAATAAACAACAAAAACAACAAGAACAATGTCAAAAACGTTAACAACGTCAAATAAACAACAACAACAACAACGTCAACAACAACAACATCAAATAAACAACAACAACAACAACAATAACAACGTCAAATAAACAATAATAATAACGTTAAATAAACAACAACAACAACAACGTTAAATAAACAACAACAACAATAAATACAACAACAACAACAAGAACGTCAAATAACAACAAGAACGTCAAATAAACAACAACAACAACAACAAATACAACAACAACAACAACGTCAAATAACAACAACAACGTCAATTAAACAACAAAAACAACAACGTCAAATAAACAACAACGTTAAATAAACAACAACGTTAAATAAACAACAATTACAATAACAACAACAACAACATCAAATAAACAACAACAACAACAACGTCAAATAAACAACAACAACAACGTCAAATAAACAACAACAAAAACAACAACAACATCAATAACAACAAAAACGTCAAATGAACAACAACAACAATAACAACGCCAACAACAACAACTACGTCAAATAAACAACAACAACAACGTCAAATAAACAATAACAACAACAACGTCAACAACAACAACGTCAAATAAACAACAACAACAACGTCAAATAAACAACAACAACGTCAAATAAACAACAACAAAAACGTCAACAACAACAACAACAACAATGTCAAATAAATAACAACAACAACGTCAAATAAACAACAACAACAACAACGTCAAATAAACAACAACAACAACGTCAACAACAACAACAACAACGTCAAATAAACAACAACAACCACAACAACCTCAAATAAACAAAAACAACAACGTTAAATAAACAACAAAAACAATGACAACAACAACGTCAAATAAACAACAACAACAACGTCAAATAAACAACAACAACATCAAATAAATAACAACAACAACAATAACAACAACAATAACAACAATGTCAAATAAATAACAACAACAACAACAACGCCAACAACAACAACAACGTCAAATAAACAACAACAACAACAACGTCATATAAACAACAACAACAACGTCAACAACAACAACAACGTCAAATAAATAACAACAACAATGTCAAATAAACAATAACAACAACAACGTCAAATAAACAACAAAAACAATGACAACAACAACGTCAAATAAACAACAACACCAACAACGTCAAATAAACAACAACAACAACAATGTCAAATGAACAACAACAACAACAACGTCAAATAAACAACAATAATAATAATAACAACAACAACAACGTCAAATAAACAACAACAACAACAACGTCAAATAAACAACAACAAAAACAACAATAACATCAACAACAACAAAAACGTCAAATAAACAACAACAACAACAACAACTACTACGTCAAATAAACAACAACAACAACAACGTCAAATAAACAATAACAACAACAACAACACCGTCAACAACAAAAACAATGTCAAATAAACAACAACAACAACAATGTCAAATAAACAACAACAACAACAACAACGTCAACAACAACAACAACAACGTCAAGTAAACAACTACAACAACAACGTCAAATAAACAACAACGTCAACAACCACAACAATGTCAAATAAACAACAACAACAACAACGTCAAATAAATAACAACAACAACGTCAAATAAACAACAACAACAACGTCAAATAAACAACAACAACAACGTCAACAACAACAACAACAATGTCAAATAAACAACAACAACAACAACAACGTCAAATAAACAACAAAAATAACGTCAACAACAACAACAACGTCAAATAAACAACAACAACAACGTCAAATAAACAACAACGACAACAACGTCAAATAAACAACAACAACGTCAAATAAACAACAACAACAACGTCAAATAAACAACAACAACAACAAATACAACAACAACAACAACAACGTCAAATAACAACAAGAACGTCAAATAAACAACAACAACAACAAATACAACAACAACAACGTCAAATAAAACAACAACGTCAATTAAACAACAACAACAACAACAACAACGTCAAATAAACAACAACGTTAAATAAACAACAATTACAATGACAACAACAACAACATCAAATAAACAACAACAACAACAACGTCAAATAAACAACAACAACAACAACGTCAAATAAACAACAACAACATCAACAACAACAAAAACGTCAAATGAACAACAACAACAATAACAACGCCAACAACAACAACTACGTCAAATAAACAACAACAACAACGTCAAATAAATAATAACAACAACAACGTCAACAACAACAACGTCAAATAAACAACAACAACAACATCAAATAAACAACAACAACGTCAAATAAACAACAACAACAACGTCAACAACAACAACAACAACAACAATGTCAAATAAACAACAACAACAACGTCAAATAAACAACAACAACAACAACGTCAAATAAACAACAACAACAACAACGTCAACAACAACAACAACAACGTCAAATAAACAACAACAACCACAACAACGTCAAATAAACAAAAACAACAACGTTAAAAAAACAACAACAACGTCAAATAAACAACAACAACGTCAAAAAAACAATAACAACAACAACGTCAAATAAATAACAACAACATCAACAACGTCAACAACGTCAACAACAACAACAACGTCAAATAAACAACAAAAACAACAAAAACAACAACGTCAAATAAACAACAACAACAACACCAACAATAACAAAAACAACAACGTCAAATAAACAACAAAAACAACAAGAACAATGCCAAAAACATTAACAAGGTCAAATAAACAACAACAACAACAACGTCAACAACAACAACATCAAATAAACAACAACAACAACAATAACAACGTCATATAAACAACAACAATAACGTTAAATAAACAACAACAACAACAACGTCAAATAAACAACAACAACAACAAATACAACAACAACAACAACAACAACGTCAAATAACAACAAGAACGTCAAATAAACAACAACAACAACAACAAATACAACAACAACAACAATGTCAAATAACAACAACAACGTCAATTAAACAACAACAACAACAACGTCAAATAAACAACAACGTTAAATAAACAACAATTACAATAACAACAACAACAACATCAAATAAACAACAACAACAACAACGTCAAATAAACAACAACAACAACGTCAAATAAACAACAACAACAACAACAACATCAATAACAACAAAAACGTCAAATGAACAACAACAACAATAACAACGCCAACAACAACAACTACGTCAAATAAACAACAACAACAACGTCAAATAAACAATAACAACAACAACGTCAACAACAACAACGTCAAATAAACAACAACAACAACGTCAAATAAACAACAACAACCTCAAATAAACAACAACAACAACAACGTCAACAACAACAACAACAACAACAACAATGTCAAATAAACAAAAACAACAACGTCAAATAAACAACAACAACAACAACGTCAAATAAACAACAACAACAACGTCAACAACAACAACAACGTCAAATAAATAACAACAAAAACAACAACAACATCAATAACAACAAAAACGTCAAATGAACAACAACAACAATAACAACGCCAACAACAACAACTACGTCAAATAAACAACAACAACAACGTCAAATAAACAATAACAACAACAACGTCAACAACAACAACGTCAAATAAACAACAACAACAACGTCAAATAAACAACAACAACCTCAAATAAACAACAACAACAACGTCAACAACAACAACAACAACAATGTCAAATAAACAACAACAACAACGTCAAATAAACAACAATAACAACAACGTCAAATAAACAACAACAACAACGTCAACAACAACAACAACAACGTCAAATAAACAACAACAACCACAACAACGTCAAATAAACAAAAACAACAACGTTAAATAAACAACAAAAACAATGACAACAACAACGTCAAATAAACAACAACAACAACAACGTCAAATAAACAACAACAACGTCAAATAAACAACAACAACAACAATAACATCAACAATAACAACAATGTCAAATAAATAACAACAACAACAACAACGTCAACAACAACAACAACGTCAAATAAACAACAACAACAACAACGTCATATAAACAACAACAACAACAACAACGTCAACAACAACAACAACGTCAAATAAATAACAACAACAATGTCAAATAAACAATAACAACAACAACGTCAAATAAACAACAAAGACAATGACAACAACAACATCAAATAAACAACAACACCAACAACGTCAAATAAACAACAACAACAACAACATCAAATGAACAACAACAACAACAACGTCAAATAAACAACAATAATAATAACAACAACAACAACAACGTCAAATAAACAACAACAACAACAACGTCAAATAAACAACAACAACAACAATGTCAACAACAACAACAACGTCAAATAAACAACAACAACAACAACGTCAAATAAACAACAACGTCAACAACAACAACAATGTCAAATAAACAACAACAACAACAACATCAAATAAATAACAACAACAACGTCAAATAAACAACAACAACAACAACGTCAAATAAACAACAACAACAACGTCAACAACAACAACAACAATGTCAAATAAACAACAACAACAACAACAACAACAACATCGTCAATAACAACAACAATGTCAAATAAACAACAACAACGTCAACAACAACAACAATGCCAAATAAACAGCAACGTCAACAACAACAACAACAACAACAACATCAAATAAACAACAACAACTATGTCAACAACAACAACAACATCAAATAAACAACAACAACAACAACGTCAACAACAACAACAACAACGTCAAATAAACAACAACAACAACAACAACATCGTCAAATAAACAACAACAACAATAACAACGTCAACAACAACAACAACAACGTCAAATAAACAACAAAAACATCGTCAAATAGACAACAACAACAACGTCAAATAAACAACAATAACAACAACAACAACATCGTCAACAACAACAACAATGTCAAATAAACAACAACAACAACAACGTCAAATAAACAACAACAACAACGTCAACAACAACAACAACGTCAAATAAACAACAACAACAACAACATCAAATAAACAACAACGTCAACAACAACAACAATGTCAAATAAACAACAACAACAACAACGTCAATTAAATAACAACAACAACAACGTCAAATAAACAACAACAACAACGTCAACAACAACAACAACAATGTCAAATAAACAACAACAACAACAACATTGTCAATAACAACAACAATGTCAAATAAACAACAACAACAACGTCAACAACAAGAACAACATCAAATAAACAACAACAACTATGTCAACAACAACAACAACAACAACATCAAATAAACAACAACAACAACGTCAACAACAACAACAACGTCAAATAAACAACAACCACAACATCGTCAAATAAACAACAACAACAACGTCAACAACAACAAAGTCAAATAAACAACAAAAACAACGTCAAATAAACAACAACAACAACGTCAAATAAACAACAAAAACAACGACAACAACAACGTCAAATAAACAACAAAAACAACGTCAAATAAACAACAACAACAACGTCAAATAAACAACAAAAACAACAACAACAACAACAACGTCAAATAAACAACAACAACAACAACGTCAAATAAACAACAACAACAATGTCAACAACAATAACAACAGCGTCAAATAAACAACAACAACAACATCAAATAAACAACAACAACAACGTCAAATAAACAATAACAACAACAACAACGTCAAATAAATAACAACAACAACGTCAACAACAACAACAACGTCAAATAAACAACAAAAACAACGTCAAATAAACAACATCAACAACGTCAAATAAACAACAAAAACAACGACTACAACAACGTCAAATAAACAACATCAACAACGTCAAATAAACAACAAAAACAACGACTACAACAACGTCAAATAAACAACAAAAACAACATCAAATAAACAACAACAACAACGTCAAATAAACAACAAAAACAACAACAACAACAACGTCAAATAAACAACAACAACAGCAACGTCAAATAAACGACAACAACAACATCAAATAAACAACAACAACAACAACAACGTGAAATAAACAACAACAACAACAATAACAACAACAACAACGTCAAATAAATAACAACAATAACAACGTCAACAACTACAACAACGTCAAATAAACAACAATAACAACAACAACGTCAAATAAACAACAACAATATCAACGTCAAATAAACAACAACAACAACGTCAAATAAACAATAACAACAACAACGTCAAATAAACAACAAATCAACGTTAAATATGTAACACCCCTTCTAAATACCCCAATTAAAGGTAAAGATAAAAAAATCAGAGAAATAAAATTGCACGGAAGGGATGCCACAACACACATCACATTCCAAAGTTTTTAAGGAAAACGGATAGGGTATGTTTGAAAGTATAAGCATTCCAACACAAAAGAAACATACAATAAATAACAACAACCACAACAACGTCAAATAAACAAAAACAACAACGTCAACAACAACAACAACAACGTCAAATAAACAACAACAACCACAACAACGTCAAATAAAAAAAAACAACAACGTTAACAAAACAACAACAACGTCAAATAAACAACAACAACGTCAAAAAAACAACAACAACAACAACGTCAAATAAATAACAACAACAACAACGTCAACAACAACAACAACGTCAAATAAACAACAAAAACAACAAAAACAACAACGTCAAATAAACAACAACAACAACACCAACAATAACAAAAACAACAACGTCAAATAAACAACAAAAACAACAAGAACAATGTCAAAAACATTAACAACATCAAATAAACAACAACAACAACAACGTCAACAACAACAACATCAAATAAACAACAACAATAACAACGTCAAATAAACAACAACAATAACGTTACATAAACAACAACAACAACAACGTCAAATAAACAACAACAACAACAAATACAACAACAACAACAACAACGTCAAATAACAACAAGAACGTCAAATAAACAACAACAACAACAACAAATACAACAACAACAACAATGTCAAATAACAACAACAACGTCAATTAAACAACAACAACAACAACGTCAAATAAACAACAACGTTAAATAAACAACAATTACAATAACAACAACAACAACATCAAATAAACAACAACAACAACAACGTCAAATAAACAACAACAACAACGTCAAATAAACAACAACAAAAACAACAACAACATCAATAACAACAAAAACGTCAAATAAACAACAACAACAATAACAACGCCAACAACAACAACTACGTCAAATAAACAACAACAACAACGTCAAATAAACAATAACAACAACAACAACAACGTCAAATAAACAACAACAACAACGTCAAATAAACAACAACAACGTCAAATAAACAACAACAACAACATCAACAACAATAACAACAACAACAATGTCAAATAAACAACAACAACAACGTCAAATAAACAACAATAACAACAACGTCAAATAAACAACAACAACAACGTCAACAACAACAACAACAACGTCAAATAAACAACAACAACCACAACAACGTCAAATAAACAAAAACAACAACGTTAAATAAACAACAAAAACAATGACAACAACAACGTCAAATAAACAACAACAACAACAACAACAACAACATCAAATAAACAACAACAACGTCAAATAACAACAAGAACGTCAAATAAACAACAACAACAACAACAACAAATACAACAACAACAACAACGTCAAATAACAACAACAACGTCAATTAAACAACAACAACAACAACGTCAAATAAACAACAACGTTAAATAAACAACAATTACAATAACAACAACAACAACATCAAATAAACAACAACAACAACAACGTCAAATAAACAACAACAACAACGTCAAATAAACAACAACAAAAACAACAACAACATCAATAACAACAAAAACGTCAAATGAACAACAACAACAATAACAACGCCAACAACAACAACTACGTCAAATAAACAACAACAACAACGTCAAATAAACAATAACAACAACAACGTCAACAACAACAACGTCAAATAAACAACAACAACAACGTCAAATAAACAACAACAACAACGTCAACAACAACAACAACAACAATGTCAAATAAACAACAACAACAACGTCAAATAATCAACAACAACAACAACGTCAAATAAACAACAACAACAACGTCAACAACAACAACAATAATGTCAAATAAACAACAACAACCACAACAACGTCAAATAAACAAAAACAACAACGTTAAAAAAACAACAACAACGTCAAATAAACAAAACAACGTCAAAAAAACAACAACAACAACGTCAAATAAATAACAACAACAACAACAACGTCAACAACAACAACAACGTCAAATAAACAACAAAAACAACAAAAACAACAACGTCAAATAAACAACAACAACAACACCAACAATAACAAAAACAACAACGTCAAATAAACAACAAAAACAACAAGAACAATGTCAAAAACATTAACAACGTCAAATAAACAACAACAACAACAACGTCAACAACAACAACATCAAATAAACAACAACAACAACAACAATAACAACGTCAAATAAACAACAATAATAACGTTAAATAAACAACAACAACAACAACGTCAAATAAACAACAACAACAATAAATACAACAACAACAACAACAACGTCAAATAACAACAAGAACGTCAAATAAACAACAACAACAACAACAAATACAACAACAACAACGTCAAATAACAACAACAACGTCAATTAAACAACAAAAACAACAACGTCAAATAAACAACAACGTTAAATAAACAACAATTACAATAACAACAACAACAACATCAAATAAACAACAACAACAACAACAACGTCAAATAAACAACAACAACAACGTCAAATAAACAACAACAAAAACAACAACAACATCAATAACAACAAAAACGTCAAATGAACAACAACAACAATAACAACGCCAACAACAACAACTACGTCAAATAAACAACAACAACAACGTCAAATAAACAATAACAACAACAACGTCAACAACAACAACGTCAAATAAACAACAACAACAACGTCAAATAAACAACAACAACGTCAAATAAACAACAACAAAAACGTCAACAACAACAACAACAATGTCAAATAAATAACAACAACAACGTCAAATAAACAACAACAACAACAACGTCAAATAAACAACAACAACAACGTCAACAACAACAACAACAACGTCAAATAAACAACAACAACCACAACAACGTCAAATAAACAAAAACAACAACGTTAAATAAACAACAAAAACAATGACAACAACAACGTCAAATAAACAACAACAACAACGTCAAATAAACAACAACAACATCAAATAAATAACAACAACAACAATAACATCAACAATAACAACAATGTCAAATAAATAACAACAACAACAACAACAACGCCATCAACAACAACAACGTCAAATAAACAACAACAACAACAACGTCATATATACAACAACAACAACAACGTCAACAACAACAACAACGTCAAATAAATAACAACAACAATGTCAAATAAACAATAACAACAACAACGTCAAATAAACAACAAAAACAATGACAACAACAACGTCAAATAAACAACAACACCAACAACGTCAAATAAACAACAACAACAACAATGTCAAATGAACAACAACAACAACAACGTCAAATAAACAACAATAATAATAACAACAACAACAACAACAACGTCAAATAAACAACAACAACAACAACGTCAAATAAACAACAACAAAAACAACAATAACATCAACAACAACAAAAACGTCAAATAAACAACAACAACAACAACAACAACTACTACGTCAAATAAACAACAACAACAACGTCAAATAAACAATAACAACAACAACAACACCGTCAACAACAAAAACAATGTCAAATAAACAACAACAACAACAATGTCAAATAAACAACAACAACAACAACAACAACGTCAACAACAACAACAACAACGTCAAATAAACAACAACAACAACAACGTCAAATAAACAACAACGTCAACAACAACAACAATGTCAAATAAACAACAACAACAACAACGTCAAATAAATAACAACAACAACGTCAAATAAACAACAACAACAACGTCAAATAAACAACAACAACAACGTCAACAACAACAACAACAATGTCAAATAAACAACAACAACAACAACAACGTCAAATAAACAACAACAACAACGTCAAATAAACAATAACAACAACAACAACACCGTCAACAACAAAAACAATGTCAAATAAACAACAACAACAACAATGTCAAATAAACAACAACAACAACAACAACAACAACGTCAACAACAACAACAACAACGTCAAATAAACAACAACAACAACAACGTCAAATAAACAACAACGTCAACAACAACAACAATGTCAAATAAACAACAACAACAACAACGTCAAATAAATAACAACAACGTCAAATAAACAACAACAACAACGTCAAATAAACAACAACAACAACGTCAACAACAACAACAATGTCAAATAAACAACAACAACAACAACGTCAAATAAATAACAACAACAACGTCAAATAAACAACAACAACAACGTCAAATAAACAACAAAAACAACGTCAACAACAACAACAACAATGTCAAATAAACAACAACAACAACAACAACGTCAAATAAACAACAACAACAACGTCAAATAAACAACAACGACAACAACGTCAAATAAACAACAACAACGTCAAATAAACAACAACAACAACGTCAAATAAACAACAACGACAACAAATACAACAACAACAACAACAACGTCAAATAACAACAAGAACGTCAAATAAACAACAACAACAACAACAACGTCAAATAACAACAACAACGTCAATTAAACAACAACAACAACAACGTCAAATAAACAACAACGTTAAATAAACAACAATTACAATAACAACAACAACAACATCAAATAAACAACAACAACAACAACGTCAAATAAACAACAACAACAACAACAACGTCAAATAAACAACAACAACATCAATAACAACAAAAACGTCAAATGAACAACAACAACAATAACAACGCCAACAACAACAATTACGTCAAATAAACAACAACAACAACGTCAAATAAACAATAACAACAACAACGTCAACAACAACAACGTCAAATAAACAACAACAACAACGTCAAATAAACAACAACAACGTCAAATAAACAACAACAACAACGTCAACAACAACAACAACAACAACAACAATGTCAAATAAACAACAACAACAACGTCAAATAAACAACAACAACAACGTCAAATAAACAACAACAACAACGTCAACAACAACAACAACAACGTCAAATAAACAACAACAACCACAACAACGTCAAATAAACAAAAACAACAACGTTAAATAAACAACAAAAACAATGACAACAACAACGTCAAATAAATAACAACAACAACGTCAAATAAACAACAACAACATCAAATAAATAACAACAACAACAATAACATCAACAATAACAACAATGTCAAATAAATAACAACAACAACAACAACAACGTCAAATAAACAACAACAACAACAACGTCATATAAACAACAACAACAACAACTTCAACAACAACAACAACGTCAAATAAATAACAACAACAATGTCAAATAAACAATAACAACAACAACGTCAAATAAACAACAAAAACAATGACAACAACGTCAAATAAACAACAACACCAACAACGTCAAATAAACAACAACAACAACAATGTCAAATGAACAACAACAACAACAACGTCAAATAAACAACAATAATAATAACAACAACAACAACAACGTCAACTAAACAACAACAACAACAACAACGTCAAATAAACAACAACAAAAACAACAATAACATCAACAACAACAAAAACGTCAAATAAACAACAACAACAACAACAACTACTACGTCAAATAAACAACAACAACAACGTCAAATAAACAATAACAACAACAACAACACCGTCAACAACAAAAACAATGTCAAATAAACAACAACAACAACAATGTCAAATAAACAACAACAACAACAACAACGTCAACAACAACAACAACAACGTCAAATAAACAACAACAACAACAACGTCAAATAAACAACAACGTCAACAACAACAACAATGTCAAATAAACAACAACAACAACAACGTCAAATAAATAACAACAACAACGTCAAATAAACAACAACAACAACGTCAAATAAACAACAACAACAACGTCAACAACAACAACAACAATGTCAAATAAACAACAACAACAACAACGTCAAATAAACAACAAAAATAACGTCAACAACAACAACAACGTCAAATAAACAACAACAACAACGTCAAATAAACAACAACGACAACAACGTCAAATAAACAACAACAACGTCAAATAAACAACAACAACAACGTCAAATAAACAACAACGACAACAAATACAACAACAACAACAACGTCAAATAACAACAAGAACGTCAAATAAACAACAACAACAACAAATACAACAACAACAACAACGTCAAATAACAACAACAACGTCAATTAAACAACAACAACAACAACAACAACGTCAAATAAACAACAACGTTAAATAAACAACAATTACAATAACAACAACAACAACATCAAATAAACAATAACAACAACAACGTCAAATAAACAACAACAACAACAACGTCAAATAAACAACAACAACATCAATAACAACAAAAACGTCAAATGAACAACAACAACAATAACAACGCCAACAACAACAATTACGTCAAATAAACAACAACAACAACGTCAAATAAACAATAACAACAACGTCAACAACAACAACGTCAAATAAACAACAACAACAACGTCAAATAAACAACAACAACGTCAAATAAACAACAACAACAACGTCAACAACAACAACAACAACAACAACAATGTCAAATAAACAACAACAACAACGTCAAATAAACAACAACAACAACAACGTCAAATAAACAACAACAACAACGTCAACAACAACAACAACAACGTCAAATAAACAACAACAACCACAACAACGTCAAATAAACAAAAACAACAACGTTAAAAAAACAACAACAACGTCAAATAAACAACAACAACGTCAAAAAAACAACAACAACAACGTCAAATAAATAACAACAACATCAACAACGTCAACAACAACAACAACGTCAAATAAACAACAAAAACAACAAAAACAACAACGTCAAATAAACAACAACAACAACACCAACAATAACAAAAACAACAACGTCAAATAAACAACAAAAACAACAAGAACAATGTCAAAAACATTAACAACGTCAAATAAAAAACAACAACAACAACGTCAACAACAACAACATCAAATAAACAACAACAACAACAACAATAACAACGTCAAATAAACAACAACAATAACGTTAAATAAACAACAACAACAACAACGTCAAATAAACAACAACAACAACAAATACAACAACAACAACAACAACAACGTGAAATAACAACAAGAACGTCAAATAAACAACAACAACAACAACAAATACAACAACAACAACAATGTCAAATAACAACAACGTCAATTAAACAACAACAACAACAACAACGTCAAATAAACAACAACGTTAAATAAACAACAATTACAATAACAACAACAACAACGTCAAATAAACAACAACAACATCAATAACAACAAAAACGTCAAATGAACAACAACAACAATAACAACGCCAACAACAACAATTACGTCAAATAAACAACAACAACAACGTCAAATAAACAATAACAACAACAACGTCAACAACAACAACGTCAAATAAACAACAACAACAACGTCAAATAAACAACAACAACGTCAAATAAACAACAACAACAACGTCAACAACAACAACAACAACAACAACAATGTCAAATAAACAACAACAACAACGTCAAATAAACAACAACAACAACGTCAAATAAACAACAACAACAACGTCAACAACAACAACAACAACGTCAAATAAACAACAACAACCACAACAACGTCAAATAAACAAAAACAACAACGTTAAATAAACAACAAAAACAATGACAACAACAACGTCAAATAAATAACAACAACAACGTCAAATAAACAACAACAACATCAAATAAATAACAACAACAACAATAACATCAACAATAACAACAATGTCAAATAAATAACAACAACAACAACAACAACGTCAAATAAACAACAACAACAACAACGTCATATAAACAACAACAACAACAACTTCAACAACAACAACAACGTCAAATAAATAACAACAACAATGTCAAATAAACAATAACAACAACAACGTCAAATAAACAACAAAAACAATGACAACAACGTCAAATAAACAACAACACCAACAACGTCAAATAAACAACAACAACAACAATGTCAAATGAACAACAACAACAACAACGTCAAATAAACAACAATAATAATAACAACAACAACAACAACGTCAACTAAACAACAACAACAACAACAACGTCAAATAAACAACAACAAAAACAACAATAACATCAACAACAACAAAAACGTCAAATAAACAACAACAACAACAACAACTACTACGTCAAATAAACAACAACAACAACGTCAAATAAACAATAACAACAACAACAACACCGTCAACAACAAAAACAATGTCAAATAAACAACAACAACAACAATGTCAAATAAACAACAACAACAACAACAACGTCAACAACAACAACAACAACGTCAAATAAACAACAACAACAACAACGTCAAATAAACAACAACGTCAACAACAACAACAATGTCAAATAAACAACAACAACAACAACGTCAAATAAATAACAACAACAACGTCAAATAAACAACAACAACAACGTCAAATAAACAACAACAACAACGTCAACAACAACAACAACAATGTCAAATAAACAACAACAACAACAACGTCAAATAAACAACAAAAATAACGTCAACAACAACAACAACGTCAAATAAACAACAACAACAACGTCAAATAAACAACAACGACAACAACGTCAAATAAACAACAACAACGTCAAATAAACAACAACAACAACGTCAAATAAACAACAACGACAACAAATACAACAACAACAACAACAACGTCAAATAACAACAAGAACGTCAAATAAACAACAACAACAACAAATACAACAACAACAACAACGTCAAATAACAACAACAACGTCAATTAAACAACAACAACAACAACAACAACGTCAAATAAACAACAACGTTAAATAAACAACAATTACAATAACAACAACAACAACATCAAATAAACAATAACAACAACAACGTCAAATAAACAACAACAACAACAACGTCAAATAAACAACAACAACATCAATAACAACAAAAACGTCAAATGAACAACAACAACAATAACAACGCCAACAACAACAATTACGTCAAATAAACAACAACAACAACGTCAAATAAACAATAACAACAACGTCAACAACAACAACGTCAAATAAACAACAACAACAACGTCAAATAAACAACAACAACGTCAAATAAACAACAACAACAACGTCAACAACAACAACAACAACAACAACAATGTCAAATAAACAACAACAACAACGTCAAATAAACAACAACAACAACAACGTCAAATAAACAACAACAACAACGTCAACAACAACAACAACAACGTCAAATAAACAACAACAACCACAACAACGTCAAATAAACAAAAACAACAACGTTAAAAAAACAACAACAACGTCAAATAAACAACAACAACGTCAAAAAAACAACAACAACAACGTCAAATAAATAACAACAACATCAACAACGTCAACAACAACAACAACGTCAAATAAACAACAAAAACAACAAAAACAACAACGTCAAATAAACAACAACAACAACACCAACAATAACAAAAACAACAACGTCAAATAAACAACAAAAACAACAAGAACAATGTCAAAAACATTAACAACGTCAAATAAACAACAACAACAACAACGTCAACAACAACAACATCAAATAAACAACAACAACAACAACAATAACAACGTCAAATAAACAACAACAATAACGTTAAATAAACAACAACAACAACAACGTCAAATAAACAACAACAACAACAAATACAACAACAACAACAACAACAACGTGAAATAACAACAAGAACGTCAAATAAACAACAACAACAACAACAAATACAACAACAACAACAATGTCAAATAACAACAACGTCAATTAAACAACAACAACAACAACAACGTCAAATAAACAACAACGTTAAATAAACAACAATTACAATAACAACAACAACAACATCAAATAAACAACAACAACAACAACAACGTCAAATAAACAACAACAACAACGTCAAATAAACAACAACAAAAACAACAACAACATCAATAACAACAAAAACGTCAAATGAACAACAACAACAATAACAACGCCAACAACAACAACTACGTCAAATAAACAACAACAACAACGTCAAATAAACAATAACAACAACAATGTCAACAACAACAACGTCAAATAAAAAACAACAACAACGTCAAATAAACAACAACAACGTCAAATAAACAACAACAACGTCAAATAAACAACAACAACAACGTCAAATAAACAACAATAACAACAACGTCAAATAAACAACAACAACAACGTCAACAACAACAACAACAACGTCAAATAAACAACAACAACCACAACAACGTCAAATAAACAAAAACAACAACGTTAAATAAACAACAAAAACAATGACAACAACAACGTCAAATAAACAACAAGAACAACATCAAATAAACAACAACAACGTCAAATAAACAACAACAACAACAATAACATCAACAATAACAGCAATGTCAAATAAATAACAACAACAACAACAACGTCAACAACAACAACAACGTCAAATAAACAACAACAACAACAACGTCATATAAACAACAACAACAACAACGTCAACAACAACAACAACAACAACGTCAAATAAATAACAACAACAATGTCAAATAAACAATAACAACAACAACGTCAAATAAACAACAAAGACAATGACAACAACAACTTCAAATAAACAACAACACCAACAACGTCAAATAAACAACAACAACAACAACATCAAATGAACAACAACAACAACAACGTCAAATAAACAACAATAATAATAACAACAACAACAACAACGTCAAATAAACAACAACAACAACAACGTCAAATAAACAACAACAAAAACAACAATAACATCAACAACAACAAAAACGTCAAATAAACAACAACAACAACAACAACAACTACTACGTCAAATAAACAACAACAACAACGTCAAATAAACAATAACAACAACAACAACACCGTCAACAACAAAAACAATGTAAAATAAACAACAACAACAACAACAACGTCAAATAAACAACAACAACAACAATGTCAACAACAACAACAACGTCAAATAAACAACAACAACAACAACAACGTCAAATAACCAACAACGTCAACAACAACAACAATGTCAAATAAACAACAACAACAACAACGTCAAATAAATAACAACAACAACGTCAAATAAACAACAACAACAACAACAACGTCAAATAAACAACAACAACAACGTCAACAACAACAACAACAATGTCAAATAAACAACAACAACAACAACAACATCGTCAATAACAACAACAATGTCAAATAAACAACAACAACAACGTCAACAACAACAACAATGCCAAATAAACAGCAACGTCAACAACAACAACAACAACATCAAATAAACAACAACAACTATGTCAACAACAACAACAACATCAAATAAACAACAACAACAACAACGTCAACAACAACAACAACAACGTCAAATAAACAACAACAACAACAACATCGTCAAATAAACAACAACAACAACAACAACGTCAACAACAACAACAACGTCAAATAAACAACAAAAACAACGTCAAATAGACAACAACAACAACGTCAAATAAACAACAATAACAACAACAACAACATCGTCAACAACAACAACAATGTCAAATAAACAACAACAACAACAACGTCAAATAAACAACAACAACAACAACGTCAACAACAACAACAACGTCAAATAAACAACAACAACAACAACATCAAATAAACAACAACGTCAACAACAACAACAATGTCAAATAAACAACAACAACAACAACAACGTCAATTAAATAACAACAACAACAACGTCAAATAAACAACAACAACAACGTCAACAACAACAACAATGTCAAATAAACAACAACAACAACATCGTCAATAACAACAACAATGTCAAATAAACAACAACAACAACGTCAACAACAAGAACAACATCAAATAAACAACAACAATTATGTCAACAACAAAAACAACAACATCAAATAAACAACAACAACAACGTCAACAACAACAACAACGTCAAATAAACAACAACAACAACATCGTCAAATAAACAACAACAACAACGTCAACAACAACAAAGTCAAATAAACAACAAAAACAACGTCAAATAAACAACAACAACAACGTCAAATAAACAACAAAAACAACGACAACAACAACGTCAAATAAACAACAAAAACAACAACAACAACAACAACAACGTCGAATAAACAACAACAACAACAATGTCAAATAAACAACAACAACAATGTCAACAACAATAACAACAGCGTCAAATAAACAACAACAACAACATCAAATAAACAACAACAACAACGTCAAATAAACAATAACAACAACAATAACAACAACGTCAAATAAACAACAACAACAGCAACGTCAAATAAACGACAACAACAACATCAAATAAACAACAACAACAACAACGTGAAATAAACAACAACAACAACAATAACAACAACAACAACGTCAAATAAATAACAACAATAACAACGTCAACAACAACAACAACGTCAAATAAACAACAATAACAACAACAACGTCAAATAAACAACAACAATATCAATGTCAAATAAACAACAACAACAACGTCAAATAAACAATAACAACAACAACGTCAAATAAACAACAAATAAACGTTAAATATGTAACACCCCTTCTAAATACCCCAATTAAAGGTAAAGATAAAAAAAATCAGAGAAATAAAATTGCACGGAAGGGATGCCACAACACACATCACATTCCAAAGTTTTAAAGGAAAACGGACAGGGTATGTTTGAAAGTATAAGCATTCCAACACAAAACAAACATACAATAAATATTTACTTCATTCTCTCGTGCAAACGCAATGGAGTTTCATAATTTCACATCATCTCCATTTATGGAGGAATCAAAACATAATTCAAGGCATCAAGCCATCATAATTCACATAAGCATATGTTATCAAGTCTCACATCTACAAAACACCATATACACGAATAAGGATTATATACATCATAATCCAAATACAAAATAATCGAGTTCGACACTAAATAAATCCCCCCCCCCCCCCCCCCCCCCCATGTGTTACTACCAGAGCATCGACTCGACTCTAATCAAAATAAAACGGATTGCAATCCAATGCATCCGTTAGCTAGCGCCTCGCGCTACCGTCCTCGGTACCTGCACAATGCCATCAAAAGCATTGGCCAACAAAAGGGTAAGAATTCCAATAATCATATAACATGTAATTTTAAGTAAATGAAATGGCAATAAATAAAGCAATACATAATGATCATGTTCATTTTAACACCTGTAGCATCCTTACTCAAGGAATCCATTTCCAACACATTAACCATGTAAACCGACTATCCGAATACTCACATCCTTGGCACATAACCATAATTCAAACAACAACAATATTGGCACATAATCAAACACATCAACACACATACATATCATGCACAATTATACATGTGACTCACAACACGACTCAACATATGCAAATGCGGGTACCGACTCGTGGACCCAAGGTTCCACCACCTATGTTTCCATTCCGGATCAAGGTCACTACGTCTTTTCCCATAATAGGGTCATCGTCTAGATATTGTGGACCCAATGTTCCACCACCTATGTTTCCCTTCCGGATCAAGGTCACTACGTCTTTTCCCACAATAGGGTCACCGTCTAGATATTGTGGGCCCAATGTTCCACCACCTATGTTTCCCTTCCGGATCAAGGTCACTACGTCTTTTCCCATAATAGGGTCACCGTCTAGATATTGTGGACCCAAAGTTCCACCGTCTCTGTTTCAAGACCACCATGCCATGCAATGTACAATATAACCAATGCATGCAATTAAGACTCACAACAATCTTAACATACACATGCCATCAAATCCAACCAATGGAACATCTACTATTGTACATGCATGCATACATATAATTTATCAATCTCAACGTCAAGTAAAATGTATACAAACGAGATTACTTACTCAACCAAAACATAAACCATCAACTATCAACAATTCCAAATCGGAAAGTATATTTCAACATAAAGTCATTATCAATGAACCGGCATTATTCTCAATGTTCTCATCGCGATCGAGTCACCGGAATGTAACTCGAACGGTTAGATTCGGGATTAAACTCAACTTATTTCATTCGCACTAAAATCGGGTCGATTCTTAAAAGTCAAAATTTCGCAAGACGAACTTCACTACGTCAAGCTACACGTCGGATTACGCTAGCACGTCAATTTTCTTTGGATTCGGAGTAACTTGCTCCGTCGACGAATCTACCGAAATCGGAACACAAACGGGTTCTAAAGGAAGTGCGAAAATTAGAATTTTGGAGGCTACAGACGCATCAACACGGGCACCCGTGTGCTGCAACACGGCCCGTGTTGAGAGGCCACCAGAACGAGCCAAGAAAATGCCAAGTCAGAACAGCAACACGGGCACCCGTGTGCTGCAACACGGCCCGTGTTGTGAAGCCTGCGTGAAAACTCCACTCTTTTGAGTTTTTCTCATTCAACTACCATGGTTTTCTTTCCCTTTCAATACTCTTAATTTCTACAAGTTAGCACCTAATACACCCACAAACCATACTCCTAATCCAACTTTTCTAAACCATTCTAACAATCAACCAACAAAACCCTAAAAAATCAACTATCAATTTTACCCCTAAATCCAAAATATATCATACAAAACCTAACAATATGAGATGGAGAATCAAACCCCTTACCTTGGTGTGGGTTTTCTTGAAACAAGATGATGGAGATGTTGCAACTCCAAGCCTAGCTCTCTTTCTCCTCTTCTCCTCTTTTCTTTCTTCTTTCTCCTCTTTTCTTTCTTCTTTCTCCTCCTTTCTTTCTTCTCTTACTAACTCTCCTTTTCTATTTTATAAAACTCCCCTTCTACTACTAACTTTCCTCCCTCTATCTTTCTAAAATTGTAATTTGGCCCCAACAATTATTTAATTCAAATTATAATATATAACCCTATTAAACAATATTACATTAAATAATATTTATTCTATATAAACCTAATCATGCCAATTAATCAAACAAAGTCAAATATTACTACACACCAAATTAATATTACTCAAAATAGTATTTTATCATTATGAATATTTTTATTTCAAATAACCGAATTAACATTTAATCAAAAACGGGGTGTTACAAAATACAACGACGTCAAATAAACAACAACAACAACAACGTTAAATAAACAACACAACAACAACAACAACGTCAAATGAACAACAACAACAACAACGTCAAATAAACAACAACAACAATAACAACAACAACAACAACAACGTCAAATAAACAACAACAACAACAACATCAAATAAACCACAACAAAAACAACAACAAAATCAACAACAACAAAAACGTCAAATAAACAACAACAACAACAACGTCAACAACAACAACTACGTCAAATAAACAACAACAACAACGTCAAATAAACAATAACAACAACATCAAATAAACAACAACAAAAACAACAACAAAATCAACAACAACAAAAACGTCAAATAAACAACAATAACAACAACGTCAACAACAACAACTACGTCAAATAAACAACAACAACAACGTCAAATAAACAATAACAACAACAACAACAACAACAACACCGTCAACAACAAGAATGTCAAATAAACAACAACAACAACAACAACGTCAAATAAACAACAACAACAACAACAACAACGTCAAATAAACAACAACAACAACGTCAAATAAACAACAACAACGTCAAATAAACGACAACAACAACAACGTGAAATAAACAACTACAACTATGTCAACAACAACATCATCAAATAAACAACAACATCAACAACGTCAACAACAACAACAACGTCAAATAAACAACAACAACAACGCCAAATAAACAAAAACAACAACACCGTCAAATAAACAACAACAACGTCAAATAAACAACAACAACAACAACGTCAAATAAATAACAACAACGTCAAATAAACAACAACAACAACGTCAAATAAACAACAACAACAACAATAACAACAACAACAACAATAACGTCAAATAAATAACAACAACAACAACGTCAACAACAACAACAACGTCAAATAAACAACAACAACAACAACAACAACAACGTCAACAACAACAACAACGTCAAATAAACAACAACAACAGCGTCAAATAAACAATGACAACAACAACGTCAAATAAACAACAAAAACAACGACAACAACAACGTCAAATAAACAACAACAACAACAACAACGTCAAATAAACAACAACAACAACAACGTCAAATGAACAACAACAACAACAACGTCAAATAAACAACAACAACAATAACAACAACAACAACGTCAAATAAACAACAACAACAACAACAACAACGTCAAATAAACAACAACAAAAACAACAACAACATCATCAACAACAAAAACGTCAAATAAACAACAACAACAACAACAACAACCTCAACAACAACAACTACTTCAAATAAACAACAACAACGACAACGTCAAATAAACAATAATAACAACAACAACAACACTGTCAACAACAACAACAATGTCAAATAAACAACAACAACAACAACAACGTCAAATAAACAACAACAACAATGTCAAATAAACAACAACGTCAACAACAACAACAATGTCAAATAAACAACAACAACAACAACGTCAAATAAACAACAACAACAACGTCAACAACAACAACAACGTCAAATAAACAACAACAACAACGTCAAATAAACAACAACAACAACACCGTCAAATAAACAACAACAACGTCAAATAAACAACAACAACAACAACGTCAAATAAATAACAACAACGTCAAATAAATAACAACAACAACGTCAAATAAACAACAACAACAACAATAACAACAACAACAACAATGACGTCAAATAAATAACAACAACAACAACGTCAACAACAACAACAACGTCAAATAAACAACAACAACAACAACAACAACAACAACGTCAACAACAACAACAACGTCAAATAAACAACAACAACAGCGTCAAATAAACAATGACAACAACAACGTCAAATAAACAACAAAAACAACGACAACAACAACGTCAAATAAACAACAACAACAACAACAACGTCAAATAAACAACAACAACAACAACGTCAAATGAACAACAACAACAACAACGTCAAATAAACGACAACAACAATAACAACAACAACAACGTCAAATAAACAACAACAACAACAACAACGTCAAATAAACAACAACAAAAATAACAACAACATCATCAACAACAAAAACGTCAAATAAACAACAACAACAACAACAACAACAATGTCAACAACAACAACTACTTCAAATAAACAACAACAACGACAACGTCAAATAAACAATAATAACAACAACAACAACACTGTCAACAACAACAACAATGTCAAATAAACAACAACAACAACAACAACGTCAAATAAACAACAACAACAATGTCAAATAAACAACAACGTCAACAACAACAACAATGTCAAATAAACAACAACATCAACGTCAAATAAACAACAACAACAACGTCAACAACAATGTCAAATAAACAACAACAACAACAACGTCAAATAAACAACAACAACAACAACGTCAACAACAACAACAACAATGTCAAATAAACAACAACAACAACGTCAACAGCAATAACAACAACAATGTCAAATAAACAACAACAACAACAACGTCAAATAAACAACAAAAACAACGTCAACAACAACAACAACGTCAAATAAACAACAACAACAACGTCAAATAAACAACAACGACAACAACGTCAAATAAACAACAACAAAGTCAAATAAACAACAACAACGTCAAATAAACAACAACAATAACAACACCGTCAAATAAACAACAACAACAACGTCAAATAAACAACAACAACAACAACAACCACAACAACAACGTCAAAAAAACAACAACAACAACAACGTCAAATAAATAACAACAACAACAACAACGTCAACAACAACAACAACGTCAAATAAACAACAAAAACAATGACAACAACAACGTCAAATAAACAACAACAACAACACCAACAATAACAACAACAACAACAACAACGTCAAATAAACAACAAAAACAATAAGAACAATGTCAAAAACATTAACAACGTCAAATAAACAACAACAACAACGTCAACAACAACAACGTCAAATAAACAACAATAACAACAATAACAACGTCAAATAAACAACAACAATAACAACAAATAAACAACAACAACAACAACGTCAAATAAACAACAACAACAATAAATACAACAACAACAACATCAAATAACAACAAGAACGTTAAATAAACAACAACAATAACAATAACAAATACAACAACAACAACAACAACGTCAAATAACAACAACAACGTCAAATAAACAACAACAACAACAACGTCAAATAAACAACAACGTTAAATAAACAACAATTACAATAACAACAACAACAACAACATCAAATAAACAACAACAACAACTACGTCAAATAAACAACAACAACAACGTAAAATAAACAATAACAAAAACAACAACTACGTCAAATAAACAACAACAACAACGTAAAATAAACAATAACAAAAACAACAACAACATCAATAACAACAAAAACGTCAAATAAACAACAACAACGTCAAAAAAACAACAACAACAACGTCAAATAAATAACAACGTCAACAACAACAACGGCAACAACAACAACGTCAAATAAACAACAAAAACAACAACGTCAAATAAACAACAACAACAACACCAACAATAACAAAAACAACAACGTCAAATAAACAACAAAAACAACAAGAACAATGTCAAAAACATTAACAACGTCAAATAAACAACAACAACAACAACGTCAACAACAACAACATCAAATAAACAACAACAACAACAATAATAACAACGTCAAATAAACAACAATAATAACGTTAAATAAACAACAACAACAACAACAACGTCAAATAAACAACAACAACAATAAATACAACAACAACAACAACAACGTCAAATAACAACAAGAACGTCAAATAAACAACAACAACAACAACAACAAATACAACAACAACAACAACAACGTCAAATAACAACAACAACGTCAATTAAACAACAACAACAACAACGTCAAATAAACAACAACGTTAAATAAACAACAATTACAATAACAACAACAACAACATCAAATAAACAACAACAACAACAACGTCAAATAAACAACAACAACAACGTCAAATAAACAACAACAAAAACAACAACAACATCAATAACAACAAAAACGTCAAATGAACAACAACAACAATAACAACGCCAACAACAACAACTACGTCAAATAAACAACAACAACGTCAAATAAACAATAATAACAACAACGTCAACAACAACAACATCAAATAAACAACAACAACAACAACGTCAAATAAACAACAACAACGTCAAATAAACAACAACAACAACGCCAACAACAACAACAACAACAATGTCAAATAAACAACAACAACAACGTCAAATAATCAACAACAACAACAACGTCAAATAAACAACAAAAACAACGTCAACAACAACAACAACAATGTCAAATAAACAACAACAACCACAACAACGTCAAATAAACAAAAACAACAACGTTAAAAAAACAACACAACGTCAAATAAACAACAACAACGTCAAAAAAACAACAACAACAACGTCAAATAAATAACAACAACAACAACAACGTCAACAACAACAACAACGTCAAATAAACAACAAAAACAACAAAAACAACAACGTCAAATAAACAACAACAACACCAACAATAACAAAAACAACAACGTCAAATAAACAACAAAAACAACAAGAACAATGTCAAAAACATTAACAACGTCAAATAAACAACAACAACAACAACGTCAACGTCAAATAAACAACAACAACAACAACAACGTCAAATAAACAACAACAACAATAAATACAACAACAACAACAACAACAACAACGTCAAATAACAACAAGAACGTCAAATAAACAACAACAACAACAACAAATACAACAACAACAACAACGTCAAATAACAACAACAACGTCAATTAAACAACAACAACAACAACGTCAAATAAACAACAACGTTAAATAAACAACAATTACAATAACAACAACAACAACATCAAATAAACAACAACAACAACAACGTCAAATAAACAACAACAACAACGTCAAATAAACAACAACAAAAACAACAACAACATCAATAACAACAAAAACGTCAAATGAACAACAACAACAATAACAACGCCAACAACAAAACAACGTCAAATAAACAACAACAACAACGTCAAATAAACAATAACAACAACAACGTCAACAACAACAACGTCAAATAAACAACAACAACAACGTCAAATAAACAACAACAACGTCAAATAAACAACAACAACGTCAAATAAACAACAACAACAATGTCAACAACAACAACAACAATGTCAAATAAATAACAACAACAACGTCAAATAAACAACAACAACAACGTCAAATAAACAACAACAACAACGTCAACAACAACAACAACAACGTCAAATAAACAACAACAACCACAACAACGTCAAATAAACAAAAACTACAACGTTAAATAAACAACAAAAACAATGACAACAACAACGTCAAATAAACAACAACAACAACGTCAAATAAATAACAACAACATCAAATAAATAACAACAACAACAATAACATCAACAATAACAACAATGTCAAATAAATAACAACAACAACAACAACAACGCCAACAACAACAACAACGTCAAATAAACAACAACAACAACAACGTCATATAAACAACAACAACAACAACGTCAACAACAACAACAACGTCAAATAAATAACAACAACAATGTCAAATAAACAATAACAGCAACAACGTCAAATAAACAACAAAAACAATGACAACAACAACGTCAAATAAACAACAACACCAACAACGTCAAATAAACAACAACAACAACAATGTCAAATGAACAACAACAACAACAACGTCAAATAAACAACAATAATAATAACAACAACAACAGCAACAACAACAACAACGTCAAATAAACAACAACAACAACAACGTCAAATAAACAACAACAAAAACAACAATAACATCAACAACAACAAAAACGTCAAATAAACAACAACAACAACAACAACAACTACTACGTCAAATAAACAACAACAACAACGTCAAATAAACAATAACAACAACAACAACACCGTCAACAACAAAAACAATGTCAAATAAACAACAACAACAACAACGTCAAGTAAACAACAACAACAACAACAACGTCAACAACAACAACAACAACGTCAAATAAACAACAACAACAACAACAACGTCAAATAAACAACAACGTCAACAACAACAACAATGTCAAATAAACAACAACAACAACAACGTCAAATAAATAACAACAACGTCAAATAAACAACAACAACAACGTCAAATAAACAACAACAACAACGTCAACAACAACAACAACAATGTCAAATAAACAACAACAACAACAACAACGTCAAATAAACAACAAAAATAACGTCAACAACAACAACAACGTCAAATAAACAACAACAACAACGTCAAATAAACAACAACGACAACAACGTCAAATAAACAACAACAACGTCAAATAAACAACAACAACAACGTCAAATAAACAACAACAACAACAAATACAACAACAACAACAACAACGTCAAATAACAACAAGAACGTCAAATAAACAACAACAACAACAACAAATACAACAACAACAACGTCAAATAACAACAACAACGTCAATTAAACAACAACAACAACAACAACAACGTCAAATAAACAACAACGTTAAATAAACAACAATTACAATAACAACAACAACAACATCAAATAAACAACAACAACAACAACGTCAAATAAACAACAACAACAACAACGTCAAATAAACAACAACAACATCAATAACAACAAAAACGTCAAATGAACAACAACAACAATAACAACGCCAACAACAACAACTACGTCAAATAAACAACAACAACAACGTCAAATAAACAATAACAACAACAACGTCAACAACAACAACGTCAAATAAACAACAACAACAACGTCAAATAAACAACAACAACGTCAAATAAACAACAACAACAACGTCAACAACAACAACAACAACAATGTCAAATAAACAACAACAACAACAACGTCAAATAAACAACTACAACAACGTCAACAACAACAACAACAACGTCAAATAAACAACAACAACCACAACAACGTCAAATAAACAAAAACAACAACGTTAAAAAAACAACAACAACGTCAAATAAACAACAACAACGTCAAAAAAAAACAACAACAACGTCAAAGAAATAACAACAACAACAACGTCAACAACAACAACAACGTCAAATAAACAACAAAAACAACAAAAACAACAACGTCAAATAAACATCAACAACAACACCAACAATAACAAAAACAACAACGTCAAATAAACAACAAAAACAACAAGAACAATGTCAAAAACATTAACAACGTCAAATAAACAACAACAACAACAACAACGTCAACAACAACAACATCAAATAAACAACAACAACAACAACAACAATAACAACGTCAAATAAACAACAACAATAACGTTAAATAAACAACAACAACGTCAAATAAACAACAACAACAACAAATACAACAACAACAACAACAACAACAACGTTAAATAACAACAAGAACGTCAAATAAACAACAACAACAACAACAAATACAACAACAACAACAATGTCAAATAACAACAACAACGTCAATTAAACAACAACAACAACAACAACGTCAAATAAACAACAACGTTAAATAAACAACAATTACAATAACAACAACAACAACATCAAATAAACAACAACAACAACAACGTCAAATAAACAACAACAACAACGTCAAATAAACAACAACAAAAACAACAACATCAATAACAACAAAAACGTCAAATGAACAACAACAACAATAACAACGCCAACAACAACAACTACGTCAAATAAACAACAATAACAACGTCAAATAAACAATAACAACAACAACGTCAACAACAACAACATCAAATAAACAACAACAACAACAACGTCAAATAAACAACAACAACGTCAAATAAACAACAACAACAACGTCAACAACAACAACAACAACAACAACAACAATGTCAAATAAACAACAACAACAACGTCAAATAAACAACAATAACAACAACGTCAAATAAACAACAACAACAACGTCAACAACAACAACAACAACGTCAAATAAACAACAACAACCACAACAACGTCAAATAAACAAAAACAACAACGTTAATTAAACAACAAAAACAATGACAACAACAACGTCAAATAAACAACAACAACAACAACAACATCAAATAAACAACAACAACGTCAAATAAACAACAACAACAACAATAACATCAACAATAACAACAATGTCAAATAAATAACAACAACAACAACGTCAACAACAACAACAACGTCAAATATACAACAACAACAACAACGTCATATAAACAACAACAACAACAACGTCAACAACAACAACAACAACGTCAACTAAAATAACAACAACAATGTCAAATAAACAATAACAACAACAACGTCAAATAAACAACAAAGACAATGACAACAACAACGTCAAATAAACAACAACACCAACAACGTCAAATAAACAACAACAACAACAACATCAAATGAACAACAACAACAACGTCAAATAAACAACAATAATAATAACAACAACAACAACAACGTCAAATAAACAACAACAACAACAACGTCAAATAAACAACAACAAAAACAACAATAACATCAACAACAACAAAAACGTCAAATAAACAACAACAACAACAACAACAACAACAACAACTACGTCAAATAAACAACAACAACAACGTCAAATAAACAATAACAACAACAACAACACCATCAACAACAAAAACAATGTCAAATAAACAACAACAACAACAACAACGTCAAATAAACAACAACAACAACAATGTCAACTACAACAACAACGTCAAATAAACAACAACAACGTCAAATAAACAACAACGTCAACAACAACAACAATGTCAAATAAACAACAACAACAACAACAACGTCAAATAAATAACAACAACAACGTCAAATAAACAACAACAACAACAACATCAAATAAACAACAACAACAACGTCAACAACAACAACAACAACAACGTCAAATAAACAACAACAACAACAACAACATCGTCAATAACAACAACAATGTCAAATAAACAACAACAACGTCAACAACAACAACAATGCCAAATAAACAGCAACGTCAACAACAACAACAACAACAACATCAAATAAACAACAACAATTATGTCAACAACAACAACAACATCAAATAAACAACAACAACAACAACGTCAACAACAACAACAACAACGTCAAATAAACAACAACAACAACAACAACATCGTCAAATAAACAACAACAACAACAACAACATCAACAACAACAACAACGTCAAATAAACAACAAAAACAACGTCAAATAGACAACAACAACAACGTCAAATAAACAACAATAACAACAACAACAACATCGTCAACAACAACAACAATGTCAAATAAACAACAACAACAACAACGTCAAATAAAAAACAACAACAACAACAACAACATCAACAACAACAAAAACGTCAAATAAACAACAACAACAACAACAACAACATCAATAACCACAACTACGTCAAATAAACATCAACAACAACAAAATTGTTAACAACAACAACGTCAAATAAAAAACAACAACAACAACGTCAAATAAACAACAACAACAACAATGTCAACAACAACAATGTCAAATAAAAAACAACAACAACGTCAAATAAACAACAACAACTAAAACAACATCAAATAAACAACAACAACAACAACATCAAATAAACAACTACAACAACAACGTCAACAACAACAACAACAATGTCAAATAAACAACATCAACAACAACAACGTGAAATAAACAACAACAACAACGTCAAATAAATAACAACAACAACAACGTCAAATAAACAACAACATCAACAACAACAACGTCAAATAAACAACACAAACACCAACAATAACAACAACAAAAACAACAACAGCAATAACAACGTCAAATAAACAACAAAAACAACAACAACTATGTCAACAACATTAACAACGTCAAATAAACAACAACAACAACAATAACATCAAATAAACACCAACACCAATAATGTTAACAACAACGTCAAATAAACAACAACAACAATGTCAAATAAATAACAACAACAACAACAATATCAAATAAACAACAACAACAACACCGTCAACAACAACTACAATGTCAAATAACAACAACAACAACAACGTCCAATAAACAACAACAACAACAACGTCAACAACAACAACAACAAAGTCAAATAAACAACAACAACAACGTCAAATAAACAACAACGTCAACAACAACAACAACAACGTCAAATAAACAACAACAACTATGTCAACAACAACATCAAATAAACAACAACAACAACAACGTCAAATAAACAACAATAACAACAACAACAACGTCCAATAAATAACAACAAAAACAACGTCAATAACAACGTCAAATAAACAACAACAACACCAACAATAATAACAACAACAACAACATCAAATAAACAACAAAAACAACAACAACAATTTCAACAACATTAACAACGTCAAATAAACAACAACAACAACGTCAACAACAACAACAACGTTAAATAAACAATAACAACAACAACAATAACAACGTCAAATAAACAACAATAACAACAACGTCAAATAAACAACAACAACAACAACAACGTCAAATAAACAAGAACAACAACAACAACAACAAATACAACAACAACAACTTTAAATGACAACAACAACGTCAAATAAACAACAACAACAACGTCAAATAAACAACAACGTCAAATAAACAACAACAACAACAACAATAATGTCAAATAAAAAACAACAACAACAACGTCAAATAAATAACAACAACAATAACAATGTCAAATAAACAACAACAACAACACCGTCAACAACAACAACAATGTCAAATAAACAACAACAACAACGTCGAATAAACAACAACAACAACAACGTCAACAACAACAACAACAACGTCAAATAAACAACAACAATAACAAGGTAAAATAAACAACAACGGCAACAACAACAACAACGTCAAATAAACAACAACAACTATGTGAACAACAACAATAACAACATCAAATAAACGACAACAACAACGTCAAATAAACAACAATAACAACATCAAATAAACAACAATAACAACATCAAATAAACAACAACAACAACAACGTCAAATAAACAACAACAACAACAACGTTAACAAAAACGTCAAATAAACAACAACAATACCAACGTCAAATAAACAACAACAACAACAATGTTAACAACAACATCAAATAAATAACAACAATACCAACGTCAAATAAACAACAACAACAACAACGTCAAATAAACAACAACAACAACAATGTTAACAACAACGTCAAATAAACAACAACAACAACAACGTCAAATAAACAACAAAAACAACGACAACAACAACGTCAAATAAAGAACAACAACAACAACAACGTCAAATAAACAACAACAATAACAACAACAACGTCAAATGAATAACAACAACAACAACGTCAATTAAACAACAACAATAACAACAACGTCAAATAGACAAAAACAATAACGTCAAATAAACAACAACAACAACGTCAAATAAACAACAACAACAACAAATACAACAACAACAACTTCAAATAACAACAACAACGTCAAATAAACAACAACAACAACGTCAAATAAACAACAATGTCAAATAAACAACAACGTCAAATAAACAACAACAACAACAACGTCAAATAAATAACAACAACAACGTCCAATAAACAACAACAACAACAATGTCAAATAAACAACAACAACAACGTCAAATTAACAACAACCACAACAATAACAACAACAACAACGTCAAATAAACAACAACGACAACAACAACGTCAAATAAAAAACAACAACAACAACAACATCAACAACAACAAAAACGTCAAATAAACAACAACAACAACAATAATAACAATGTCAATAACAACAACTACGTCAAATAAACAACAACAACAACGTCAAATAAACAACAACAACAACAAAAACAATAATGTCAAATAAAAAACAACAACAACAACGTCAAATAAATAACAACAACAACAACAATGTCAAATTAACAACAACGTCAAATAAACAACAACAACAACAACAACGTCAAATAAACAACAACAACAACAACAACGTCAAATAAATAACAACAACAACAACAATGTCAAATAAACAACAACAATAACAACACCGTCAACAACAATAACAATGTCAAATAAACAACAACAACAACAACGTCCAATAAACAACAACAACAAGAACGTCAACAACAACAACAAGAACGTCAAATAAACAACAACAACAACGTCAAATAAACAACAACGTCAACAACAACAACAACAACGTCAAATAAATAACAACAACTATGTCAACAACAACAACAACATCAAATAAACAATAACAACAACAACGTCAACAACAACAACGTCAAATAAACAACAACAACAACAACGACAACATCAAATAAACAACAATAACAACAACGTCAACAACAACGTCAAATAAACAACAACAACAACAACGTCAAATAAATAACAACAACAACGTCAAATAAACAACAAAAACAACGACAACAACAACAACAACGTCAAATGAAGAACAACAACAACAACGTCAAATAAACAACAACAACAACGTCAAATTAACAACAACAACAACAAGTCAAATAAAAAACAACAACAACAACATCAACAACAACAAAAACGTCAAATAAACAACAATAACAACAACAACAACAACAACGTCAATAACAACAACTACGTCAAATAAACAACAACAACAACGTCAAATAAACAACAACAACAACAATGTCAACAACAACAATGTCAAATAAAAAACAACAACAACAACATCAAATAAACAACAACAACAACAATGTCAACAACAACAACGTCAAATAAAAAACAACAACAACGTCAAATAAACAACAACAACTAAAACAACATCAAATAAACAACAACAACAATAACAACGTCAAATAAACAACTACAACAACAACAATGACAACAACAAAAACAACAACAACAACAACAACAACGTCAAATAAACAACAAAAACAATAACAACAATGTCAACAACATTAACAACGTCTAATAAACAACAACAACAACGTCAAATAAACAACAACAACAACAATGTCAACAACAACGTCAAATAAACAACAACAACAACAACAATAACAACGTCAAATAAACAAAAACAATAACGTCAAATAAACAACAACAACAACGTCAAATAAACAACAACAACAACAACAAATACAACAACAACAACAACTTCAAATAACAACAACAACGTCAAATAAACAACAACAACAACGTCAAATAAACAACAATGTCAAATAAACAACAACGTCAAATAAACAACAACAACAACAACGTCAAATAAATAACAACAACAACAACGTCCAATAAACAACAACAACAACAATGTCAAATAAACAACAACAACAACGTCAAATTAACAACAACAACAACAACAACAACAACAACGTCAAATAAACAACAACAACAACAACAACGTCAAATAAAAAACAACAACAACAACAACATCAACAACAACAAAAACGTCAAATAAACAACAACAACAACAACAATAACAACGTCAATAACAATAACTACGTCAAATAAACAACAACAATGTCAAATAAACAACAACAACAACAACAACAATAATGTCAAATAAAAAACAACAACAACAACGTCAAATAAATAACAACAACAACAACAATGTCAAATTAACAACAACGTCAAATAAACAACAACGTCAAATAAACAACAACAACAACGTCAAATAAATAACAACAACAACAACAATGTCAAATAAACAACAACAATAACAACACCGTCAACAACAACAACAATGTCAAATAAACAACAACAACAACAACGTCCAATAAACAACAACAACAAGAACGTCAACAATAAACAATAACAACAACAACGTCAACAACAACAACGTCAAATAAACAACAACAACAACAACGACAACATCAAATAAACAACAATAACAACAACGTCAACAACAACGTCAAATAAACAACAACAACAACAACGTCAAATAAATAACAACGACAACGTCAAATAAACAACAAAAACAACGACAACAACAACAACAACGTCAAATGAAGAACAACAACAACAACGTCAAATAAACAACAACAACAACAACGTCAAATTAACAACAACAACAACAAGTCAAATAAAAAACAACAACAACAACATCAACAACAACAAAAACGTCAAATAAACAACAACAACAACAACAACAACAACAACAACGTTAATAACAACCACTACGTCAAATAAACAACAACAACAACAACGTCAAATAAACAACAACAACAACAATGTCAACAACAACAATGTCAAATAAAAAACAACAACAACAACATCAAATAAACAACAACAACAACAATGTCAACAACAACAACGTCAAATAAAAAACAACAACAACGTCAAATAAACAACAACAACTAAAACAACATCAAATAAACAACAACAACAATAACAACGTCAAATAAACAACTACAACAACAACAATGACAACAACAAAAACAACAACAACAACAACAAAAACGTCAAATAAACAACAAAAACAATAACAACAATGTCAACAACATTAACAACGTCTAATAAACAACAACAACAACAACGTCAAATAAACAACAACAACAACAATGTCAACAACAACGTCAAATAAACAACAACAACAACAACAATAACAACGTCAAATAAACAAAAACAATAACGTCAAATAAACAACAACAACAACGTCAAATAAACAACAACAACAACAAATACAACAACAACAACAACTTCAAATAACAACAACAACGTCAAATAAACAACAACAACAACAACGTCAAATAAACAACAATGTCAAATAAACAACAACGTCAAATAAACAACAACAACAACAACGTCAAATAAATAACAACAACAACAACGTCCAATAAACAACAACAACAACAATGTCAAATAAACAACAACAACAACGTCAAATTAACAACAACAACAACAATAACAACAACAACATTGTCAAATAAACAACAACAACAACAACAACGTCAAATAAAAAACAACAACAACAACAACATCAACAACAACAAAAACGTCAAATAAACAACAACAACAACAACAATAACAACGTCAATAACAATAACTACGTCAAATAAACAACAACAACGTCAAATAAACAACAACAACAACAACAACAATAATGTCAAATAAAAAACAACAACAACAACGTCAAATAAATAACAACAACAACAACAATGTCAAATTAGCAACAACGTCAAATAAACAACAACAACAACAACAACGTCAAATAAATAACAACAACAACAACAATGTCAAATAAACAACAACAATAACAACACCGTCAACAACAACAACAATATCAAATAAACAACAACAACAACAACGTCCAATAAACAACAACAACAAGAACGTCAACAATAACAACAAGAACGTCAAATAAACAACAACAACGTCAAATAAACAACAACGTCAACAACAACAACAACAACGTCAAATAAATAACAACAACTATGTCAACAACAACAACAACAACATCAAATAAACAATAACAACAACAACGTCAAATAAACAACAACAACAACAACGACAACATCAAATAAACAACATTAACAACAACGTCAACAACAACGTCAAATAAACAACAACAACAACAACAACGTCAAATAAATAACAACAACAACGTCAAATAAACAACAAAAACAACGACAACAACAACGTCAAATGAAGAACAACAACAACAACGTCAAATAAACAACAACAACAACAACAACAACAACGTCAAATGAATAACAACAACAACAACGTCAAATAAACAACAACAATAACAACAACGTCTGATAAGCAACAACAATAACAACAATAACAAATACAACAACAACAACAACGTCAAATAAACAACAACAACAACAACAACGTCAAATAAACAACAACAACAACGTCAAATAAATAGCAACAATAACAACAACGTCAAATAATCAACAACAACAACAACAACAACAACAAATACAACAACAACAACAACAACAACAACGTCAAATAACAAAAACAACGTCAAATAACAAAAACAACGTCAAATAACAAAAACAACGTCAAATAAACAACAATAACAACGTCAAATAAACAACAACAAGAAGAACAACGTCAAATAAACAATAACAAAAACAACAACGTCAAATAAATAACAACAACAACGTCAAATAAACAACAACAACAACAACGTCAAATAAACAACAACAACAACGTCAAATTAACAACAACAACAACAACGTCAAATAAAATTAGCAACAACAACAACGTCAAATAAATAACAACAACAACAATGTCAAATAAACAACAACAACAACAACACCGTCAACAACAATAACAATGTCAAATAAACAACAACAACAACGTCCAATAAACAACAACAACAACAACGTCAACAACAACAACAACGTCAAATAAACAACAACAACAACGTCAAATAAACAACAACGGCAACAACAACAACAACGTCAAATAAACAACAACAACTCTGTCAACAACAACAATAACAACATCATATAAACAACAACAATAACAACGTCAACAACAACAACGTCAAATAAACAACAACAACAACAACGTCAAATAAACACCACCAAAAACAATGTTAATAACAACGTCAAATAAACAACAACAACAACAACAACGTCAAATAAATAACAACAACAACGTCAAATAAACAACAAAAACAACAACAACAACAACGTCAAATAAAGAACAACAACAACAACAACAACGTCAAATAAACAACAACAACAACAACAACGTCAAATGAATAACAACAACGACAACGTCAAATAAACAACAACAATAACAACAACGTCAAATAAGCAACAACAATAACAACAATAACAAATATAACAACAACAACAACAACAACGTCAAATAAACATTAACAACAATAACGTCAAATAAATAACAACAACAACGTCAAATAAATAACAACAATAACAACGTCAAATAAATAGCAACAATAACAACAACGTCAAATAAGCAACAACAACAACAACAACAAATACAACAACAACAACAACGTAAAATAACAAAAACAACGTCAAATAAACAACAATAACAACGTCCAATAAACAACAACAACAACAACAACAACAACGTCAAATAAACAATAACAACAACAACAACGTCAAATAAATAACAACAACAACAACGTCAAATAAACAACAACAACAACAACAACAACAACGTCAAATAAACAACAACAACAATGTCAAATAAACAACAACAACAACAACGTCAAATAAACAACAACAACTATGTCAACAACAACAATAACAACATCAAATAAACAACAACAATAACAATGTCAACAATAACAACGTCGACAACAACAACGTGAAATAAACAACAACAACAACAACAACGTCAAATAAACACCAACAACAACAACGTTAACAACAACGTCAAATAAACAACAACAACAACGTCAAATAAATAACAACAACAACGTCAAATAAACAACAAAAACAACAAAAACAACAACAACAACAACAACGTCAAATAAACAACAACGGCAACAACAACAACGTCAAATAAACAACAACAACTATGTCAACAACAACAATAACAACATCAAATAAACAACAACAATAACAACGTCAACAACAATAACAACGTCAAATAAACAACAACAACAACAACAACAACGTCAAATAAACACCAACAACAACCACGTTAACAACAACGTCAAATAAACAACAACCACAACAACAACGTCAAATAAATAACAACAACAACGTCAAATAAACAACAAAAACAACAACCACAACAACAACAACGTCAAATAAAGAACAATAACAACAACAACAACGTCAAATAAACAACAACAACAACAACGTCAAATGAATAACAACAACAACAACGTCAAATAAACAACAACAATAACAATAACGTCAAATAAGCAACAACAATAACAACAATAACAAATATAACAACAACAACAACAACGTCAAATAAACAACAACAACAATAACGTCAAATAAATAACAACAACAACAACGTCAAATAAACAACAACAATAACAACGTCAAATAAATAGAAACAATAACAACAACGTCAAATAAGCAACAACAACAACAACAACAACGTCAAATAAAAAACAACAACAACAACAACAACATCAACAACAACAAAAACGTCAAATAAACAACAACAACAATAAAAACAACGTCAATAACAACAACTACGTCAAATAAACAACAACAACAACAACAATGTCAACAACAACAATGTCAAATAAAAAACAACAACAAGAACGTCAAATAAACAACAACAACAACAATGTCAACAACAACAACGTCAAATAAAAAACAACAACAACGTCAAATAAACAACAACAACAACAACGTCAAACAAACAACTACAACAACAACAACAACAACAACAATGTCAAATAAACAATAACAACAACAACATCAAATGAATAACAACAACAACAACGTCAAATAAACAACAACAACAACAACGTCAAATAAACAACAACAACAACAACAACAACGTCAAATAAACAACAACAACACCAACAATAACAACAACAAAAACAACAACAACAATAACAACGTCAAATAAACAACAAAAACAACAACAACTATGTCAACAGCATTAACAACGTCAAATAAACAACAACAACAACACTAACAATGTCAAATAAACAACAACAACAACACTAACAATGTCAAATAAACAACAACAACAACAACAACGTCAACAACAACGTCAAATAAACAACAACAACTATTACAATGTCAAATAAACAACAACAATAACGTCAAATAAACAACAACAACAACGTCAAATAAACAACAACAACAACAACAAATACAACAACAACAACTTCAAATAACAACAACAACGTCAAATAAACAACAATAACAACGTCAAATAAACAACAACGTCAAATAAACAACAACAACAACAACGTCAAATAAATAACAACAACAACAACAACAATGTCAAATAAACAACAACAATAACAACACCGTCAACAACAACAACAATGTCAAATAAACAACAACAACAACGTCCAATAAACAACAACAACAACAACGTCAACAACAACAACAACAACAACGTCAAATAAACAACAACAACAACAACGTCAAATAAACAACAACGTCAACAACAACAACAACAACGTCAAATAAATAACAACAACTATGTCAACAACAACAACAACAACAACATCAAATAAACAATAACAACAACAACGTCAACAACAACAACGTCAAATAAACAACAACAACAACAACGACAACGTCAAATAAACAACAACAACATAAACGTCAATAACAACGTCAAATTAACAACAACAACAACGTCAAATAAATAACAACAACGTCAAATAAACAACAAAAACAACGACAACAACAACGTCAAATGAAGAAAAACAACAACAACGTTAAATAAACAACAACAACAACAACGTCAAATGAATAACAACAACAACAACGTCAAATAAACAACAACAATAACAATAACGTCAAATAAGCAACAACAATAACAACAATAACAACAATAACAAATACAACAACAACAACAACAACGTCAAATAAACAACAACAACAACAACGTCAAATAAACAACAACAACAACGTCAAATAAATAGCAACAATAACAACAACATCAAATAAGCAACAACAACAACAACAACAACAACAAATACAACAACAACAACAACGTCAAATAACAAAAACAACGTCAAATAAATAAACAATAACAACGTCAAATAAACAACAACAACAACAACGTCAAATAAACAATAACAACAACAACAACGTCAAATAAATAACAACAACAACAACGTCAAATAAACAACAACAACAACGTCAAATAAACAACAACAACAACGTCAAATAAACAACAACAACAACAACAACAACGTCAAATTAACAACAACAATAACAACGTCAAATAAAATTAGCAACAACAACAACGTCAAATAAATAACAACAACAACAATGTCAAATAAACAACAACAACAACAACAACACCGTCAACAACAATAACAATGTCAAATAAACAACAACAACATCGTCCAATAAACAACAACAACAACAACGTCAACAACAACAACAACGTCAAATAAACAACAACAACAACAACGTCAAATAAACAACAACGGCAACAACAACAACAACGTCAAATAAACAACAACAACTATGTCAACAACAACAATAACAACATCAAATAAACAACAACAATAACAATGTCAACAATAACAACGTCAACAACAACAACGTGAAATAAACAACAACAACAACAACAACGTCAAATAAACACCAACAACAACAACGTTAACAACAACGTCAAATAAACAACAACAACAACGTCAAATAAATAACAACAACAACGTCAAATAAACAACAAAAACAACAAAAACAACAACAACAACAACGTCAAATAAAGAACAACAACAACCACAACAACAACGTCAAATAAACAACAACAACAACAACGTCAAATGAATAACAACAACAACAACGTCAAATAAACAACAACAATAACAACAACGTCAAATAAGCAACAACAATAACAACAATAACAAATATAACAACAACAACAACAACAACGTCAAATAAACGACAACGACAATAACATCAAATAAATAACAACAACAACAACGTCAAATAAACAACAACAATAACAACGTCAAATAAATAGCAACAATAACAACAACGTCAAATAAGCAACAACAACAATAACAACAAATACAACAACAACAACAATGTAATACAACAACAACAATAACAACGTCAAATAAACAATAACAACAACAACAACGTCAAATAAATAACAACAACAACAACGTCAAATAAACAACAACAATAACAACGTCAAATAAATAGAAACAATAACAACAACGTCAAATAAGCAACAACAACAACAACAACAACGTCAAATAAAAAACAACAACAACAACAACAACATCAACAACAACAAAAACGTCAAATAAACAACAACAACAATAAAAACAACGTCAATAACAACAACTACGTCAAATAAACAACAACAACAACAACAATGTCAACAACAACAATGTCAAATAAAAAACAACAACAAGAACGTCAAATAAACAACAACAACAACAATGTCAACAACAACAACGTCAAATAAAAAACAACAACAACGTCAAATAAACAACAACAACAACAACGTCAAACAAACAACTACAACAACAACAACAACAACAACAATGTCAAATAAACAACAACAACAACAACATCAAATGAATAACAACAACAACAACGTCAAATAAACAACAACAACAACAACGTCAAATAAACAACAACAACAACAACAACAACGTCAAATAAACAACAACAACACCAACAATAACAACAACAAAAACAACAACAACAATAACAACGTCAAATAAACAACAAAAACAACAACAACTATGTCAACAGCATTAACAACGTCAAATAAACAACAACAACAACACTAACAATGTCAAATAAACAACAACAACAACACTAACAATGTCAAATAAACAACAACAACAACAACAACGTCAACAACAACGTCAAATAAACAACAACAACTATTACAATGTCAAATAAACAACAACAATAACGTCAAATAAACAACAACAACAACGTCAAATAAACAACAACAACAACAACAAATACAACAACAACAACTTCAAATAACAACAACAACGTCAAATAAACAACAATAACAACGTCAAATAAACAACAACGTCAAATAAACAACAACAACAACGTCAAATAAACAACAACAACAACAACGTCAAATAAATAACAACAACAACAACAACAATGTCAAATAAACAACAACAATAACAACACCGTCAACAACAACAACAATGTCAAATAAACAACAACAACAACGTCCAATAAACAACAACAACAACAACGTCAACAACAACAACAACAACAACGTCAAATAAACAACAACAACAACAACAACGTCAAATAAACAACAACGTCAACAACAACAACAACAACGTCAAATAAATAACAACAACTATGTCAACAACAACAACAACAACAACATCAAATAAACAATAACAACAACAACGTCAACAACAACAACGTCAAATAAACAACAACAACAACAACGACAACGTCAAATAAACAACAACAACAACAACGTCAATAACAACGTCAAATTAACAACAACAACAACGTCAAATAAATAACAACAACGTCAAATAAACAACAAAAACAACGACAACAACAACGTCAAATGAAGAAAAACAACAACAACGTTAAATAAACAACAACAACAACAACGTCAAATGAATAACAACAACAACAACAACGTCAAATAAACAACAACAATAACAATAACGTCAAATAAGCAACAACAATAACAACAATAACAACAATAACAAATACAACAACAACAACAACAACGTCAAATAAACAACAACAACAACAACGTCAAATAAACAACAACAACAACGTCAAATAAATAGCAACAATAACAACAACATCAAATAAGCAACAACAACAACAACAACAACAACAAATACAACAACAACAACAACGTCAAATAACAAAAACAACGTCAAATAAATAAACAATAACAACGTCAAATAAACAACAACAACAACAACGTCAAATAAACAATAACAACAACAACAACGTCAAATAAATAACAACAACAACAACGTCAAATAAACAACAACAACAACGTCAAATAAACAACAACAACAACGTCAAATAAACAACAACAACAACAACAACAACGTCAAATTAACAACAACAATAACAACGTCAAATAAAATTAGCAACAACAACAACGTCAAATAAATAACAACAACAACAATGTCAAATAAACAACAACAACAACAACAACACCGTCAACAACAATAACAATGTCAAATAAACAACAACAACATCGTCCAATAAACAACAACAACAACAACAACGTCAACAACAACAACAACGTCAAATAAACAACAACAACAACAACGTCAAATAAACAACAACGGCAACAACAACAACAACAACGTCAAATAAACAACAACAACTATGTCAACAACAACAATAACAACATCAAATAAACAACAACAATAACAATGTCAACAATAACAACGTCAACAACAACAACGTGAAATAAACAACAACAACAACAACAACGTCAAATAAACACCAACAACAACAACGTTAACAACAACGTCAAATAAACAACAACAACAACGTCAAATAAATAACAACAACAACGTCAAATAAACAACAAAAACAACAAAAACAACAACAACAACAACGTCAAATAAAGAACAACAACAACCACAACAACAACGTCAAATAAACAACAACAACAACAACGTCAAATGAATAACAACAACAACAACGTCAAATAAACAACAACAATAACAACAACGTCAAATAAGCAACAACAATAACAACAATAACAAATATAACAACAACAACAACAACAACAACGTCAAATAAACGACAACGACAATAACATCAAATAAATAACAACAACAACAACGTCAAATAAACAACAACAATAACAACGTCAAATAAATAGCAACAATAACAACAACGTCAAATAAGCAACAACAACAATAACAACAAATACAACAACAACAACAATGTAATACAACAACAACAATAACAACGTCAAATAAACAATAACAACAACAACAACGTCAAATAAATAACAACAACAACAACATCAAATAAACAACAACAAGAACAACGTCAAATAAACAACAACAACAACGTCAAATAAACAACAACAACACCAACAATAACAACAACAAAAACAACAATAACAATAACAACGTCAAATAAACAACAAAAACAATAACAACTATGTCAACAGCATTAACAACGTCAAATGAACAACAACAACGCCACTAACAACGTCAAATAAATAACAACAACAACAACGTCAACAACAACGTCAAATAAACAACAACAACAACAATAACAATGTCAAATAAACAACAACAATAACGTCAAATAAACAACAACAACAACGTCAAATAAACAACAACAACAACAACAAATACAACAACAACAACTTCAAATAACAACAACAACGTCAAATAAACAACAACAACAACGTCAAATAAACAACAACGTCAAATAAACAACAACAACAACGTCAAATAAACAACAACAACAACAACGTCAAATAAATAACAACAACAATAACAATGTCAAATAAACAACAACAATAACAACACCGTCAACAACAACAACAATGTCAAATAAACAACAACAACAACAACGTCCAATAAACAACAACAACAACAACAACGTCAACAACAACAACAACAACGTCAAATAAACAACAACAACAACAACAACGTCAAATAAATATCAACAACTATGTCAACAAGACCAACAACAACATCAAATAAACAACAACAACAACAACAACAACGACAATGTCAAATAAACAACAACAACAACAACGTCAACAACAACGTCAAATAAACAACAACAACAACGTCAAATAAATAACAACAACGTCAAATAAACAACAAAAACAACGACAACAACAACGTCAAATGAAGAACAACAACAACAATGTCAAATAAACAACAACAACAACAACGTCAAATGAATAACAACAACAACAACGTCAAATAAACAACAACAATAACAACAACGTCAAATAAGCAACAACAATAACAACAATAACAAATACAACAACAACAACAAGGTCAAATAAACAACAACAACAACAACGTCAAATAAACAACAACAACAACAACGTCAAATAAATAGCAACAATAACAACAACATCAAATAAGCAACAACAACAACAACAACAACAACAACAAATACAACAACAACAACAACAACAACGTCAAATAACAAAAACAACGTCAAATAACAAAAACAACGTCAAATAACAAAAACAACGTCAAATAAACAATAACAACAACAACAACGTCAAATAAATAACAACAACAACAACGTCAAATAAACAACAACAACAACAACGTCAAATAAACAACAACAACAACGTCAAATAAACAACAACAACAACAACAACGTCAAATTAACAATAACAACAACAACGTCAAATAAAATTAGCAACAACAACAACGACAAATAAAAAACAACAACAACAATGTCAAATAAACAACAACAACAACAACACCGTCAACAACAATAACAATGTCAAATAAACAACAACAACAACGTCCAATAAACAACAACAACAACAACGTCAACAACAACAACAACAACGTCAAATAAACAACAACAACAACGTCAAATAAACAACAACGGCAACAACAACAACAACGTCAACTAAACAACAACAACTATGTCAACAACAACAATAACAACATCAAATAAACAACAACAATAACAAGGTCAACAATAACAACGTCAACAACAACAACATGAAATAAACAACAACAACAACAACAACGTCGAATAAACACCAACAACAACAACGTTAACAACAACGTCAAATAAACAACAACAACAACGTCAAATAAATAACAACAACAACGTCAAATAAACAACAAAAACAACAACGTCAAATAAACAACAACAACAACAACAACGTCAAATAAACAACAACAACAACAACGTCAAATGAATAACAACAACAACAACGTCAAATAAAAAACAACAATAACAACAACGTCAAATAAGCAACAACAATAACAACAATAACAAATATAACAACAACAACAACGTCAAATAAATGACAACAACAATAACATCAAATAAATAACAACAACAACAACGTCAAATAAACAACAACAATAACAACGTCAAATAAATAGCAACAATAACAACAACGTCAAATAAGCAACAACAACAACAACAACAAATACAACAACAACAACAACGTAATACAACAACAACAATAACAACGTCAAATAAACAATAACAACAACAACAACGTCAAATAAATAACAACAACAACATCAAATAATTAACAACAACAACAACGTCAAATAAACAACAACAACAACGTCAAATAAACAACAACAACACCAACAATAACAACAACAAAAACAACAACAACAATAACAACGCCAATAAACAACAAAAACAACAACAACTATGTCAACAGCATTAACAACGTCAAATGAACAACAACAACAACACTAACAACGTCAAATAAACAACAACAACAACAACGTCAACAACAACGCCAAATAAACAACAACAACAATAACAATGTCAAATAAACAACAACAATAACGTCAAATAAACAACAACAACAACGTCAAATAAACAACAACAACAACAACAACAACAAATACAACAACAACAACTTCAAATAACAACAACAACGTCAAATAAACAACAACATCAACGTCAAATAAACAACAACAACAACGTCAAATAAACAACAACAACAACAACGTCAAATAAATAACAACAATAACAACAATGTCAAATAAACAACAACAATAACAACACCGTCAACAACAACAACAATGTCAAATAAACAACAACAACAACAACGTCCAATAAACAACAACAACAACAACGTCAACAACAACAACAACAACGTCAAATAAACAACAACAACAACGTCAAATAAACAACAACGTCAACAACAACAACAACAACAACAACGTCAAATAAATAACAACAACTATGTCAACAACAACAACAACAACAACATCAAATAAACAATAACAACAACAACGTCAACAACAACAACGTCAAATAAACAACAACAACAACAACGACAACGTCAAATAAACAACAACAACAACAACGTCAAATAAACAACAACAACAACGTCAAATAAATAACAACAACGTCAAATAAACAACAAAAACAACGACAACAACAACGTCAAATGAAGAACAACAACAACAACGTCAAATAAACAACAACAACAACAACAACGTCAAATGAATAACAACAACAACAACGTCAAATAAACAACAACAATAACAACAACGTCAAATAAGCAACAACAATAACAACAATAACAAATACAACAACAACAACAACAAGGTCAAATAAACAACAACAACAACAACGCCAAATAAACAACAACAACAACAACAACGTCAAATAAATAGCAACAATAACAACAACATCAAATAAGCAACAACAACAACAACAACAACAAATACAACAACAACAACAACAACAACAACGTTAAATAACAATAACAACGTCAAATAACAAAAACAACGTCAAATAACAAAAACAACGTCAAATAAACAACAATAACAACGTCAAATAAACAACAACAACAACAACAACGTCAAATAAACAATAACAACAACAACAACGTCAAATAAATAACAACAACAACAACGTCAAATAAACAACAACAAATACAACGTCAAATAAACAACAACAATAACATCCAATAAACAACAACAACAACAACGTCAACAACAACAACAACGTCAAATAAACAACAACAACAACGTCAAATAAACAACAACGGCAACAACAACAACAACGTCAAATAAACAACAACAACTATGTCAACAACAACAATAACAACATCAAATAAACAACAACAATAACAACGTCAACAACAACAACGTCAAATAAACAACAACAACAACAACAACGTCAAATAAACACCAACAACAACAACGTTAACAACAACGTCAAATAAACAACAACAACAACAACAACGTCAAATAAACAACAAAAATAACAACAACAACAACGTCAAATAAAGAACAACAACAACAACAACAATAACGTCAAATAAACAACAACAATAACAACAACGTCAAATAAGCAACAACAATAACAACAATAACAAATATAACAACAACAACAACAACGTCAAATAAACGACAACAACAATAACGTCAAATAAATAAAAACAACAACAACGTCAAATAAACAACAACAATAACAACGTCAAATAAATAGCAACAATAACAACAACGTCAAATAAGCAACAACAACAACAACAACAAATACAACAACAACAACAACGTAATACAACAACAACAATAACAACGTCAAATAAACAATAACAACAACAACAACGTCAAATAAATAACAACAACAACAACATCAAATAAACAACAATAACAACAACAACGTCAAATAAACAACAACAACAACGTCAAATAAACAACAACAACAACAACAACGTCAAATTAACAACAACAACAATAACAACAACAACAACGTCAAATAAACAACAACAACAACGTCAAATAAAAAACAACAACAACAACAACATCAACAACAACAAAAATGTAAAATAAACAACAACAACAACAACATCAATAACAACAACTACGTCAAATAAACAACAACAACAACAACAACAACAACAACAACGTCAAATAAACAACAACAACAACAATGTCAACAACAACAACGTCAAATACAAAACAACAACAACAACGTCAAATAAACATTAACAACAACAATGTCAACAACAACAACGTCAAATAAAAAACAACAACAACGTCAAATAAACAACAACAACTAAAACAACATCAAATAAACAACAACAACAACGTCAAATAAACAACTACAACAACAACGTCAACAACAACAACAGCAATGTCAAATAAACAACAACAACAACAACGTCAAATAAACAACAACAACAATAACGTCACATAAACAACAACAAAAACGTCAAATAAACAGCAACAACAACGTCAAATAAACAACAACTACAACAACAACGTCAAATAAACAACAACAACACCAACAATAACAACAACAAAAATAACAACAACAACAACAACAACGTCAAATAAACAACAAAAACAACAACAACAATGTCAACAACATTAACAACGTCTAATAAACAACAACAACAACGTCAAATAAACAACAACAACAACAACAACAACGTCAACAACAACGTCAAATAAACAACAACAACAACAACAATAACAACGTCAAATAAACAACAACAATAACGTCAAATAAACAACAACAACAACGTCAAATAAACAACAACAATAACGTCAAATAAACAACAACAACAACGTCAAATAAACAACAACAACAACAACAACAACAACGTCAATAACAACAACTACGTCAAATAAACAACAACAACAACAACAACGTCAAATAAACAACAACAACAACAACAATGTCAACAACAACAACGTCAAATACAAAACAACAACAACAACGTCAAATAAACAATAACAACAACAATGTCAACAACAACAACGTCAAATAAAAAACAACAACAACGTCAAATAAACAACAACAACTAAAACAACATCAAATAAACAACAACAACAACAACAACGTCAAATAAACAACTACAACAACAACGTCAACAACAACAACAACCGCAATGTCAAATAAACAACAACAACAACAACGTCAAATAAACAACAACAACAACAACGTCAAATAAACAACAACAACAACGTCAAATAAACAACAATGGCAACAACAACAACGTCAAATAAACAACAACAACTATGTCAACAACAACAATAACAACATCAAATAAACAACAACAATAACAACGTCAACAACAACAACGTCAAATAAACAACAACAACAACGTCAAATAAACACCAACAACAACAACGTTAACAACAACGTCAACTAAACAACAACAACAACAACGTCAAATAAATAACAACAAAAACGTCAAATAAACAACAAAAACAACAACAACAATAACGTCAAATAAAGAACAACAACAACAACAACAACAACGTCAAATAAACAACAACAACAACAACGTCAAATGAATA
>OX451735.1:1404542038-1404557038 GCA_948472305.1 Vicia faba | reverse complement strand
CAACAATAACAACGTCAACAACAACAACATGAAATAAACAACAACAACAACAACAACGTCGAATAAACACCAACAACAACAACGTTAACAACAACGTCAAATAAACAACAACAACAACGTCAAATAAATAACAACAACAACGTCAAATAAACAACAAAAACAACAACGTCAAATAAACAACAACAACAACAACAACGTCAAATAAACAACAACAACAACAACGTCAAATGAATAACAACAACAACAACGTCAAATAAAAAACAACAATAACAACAACGTCAAATAAGCAACAACAATAACAACAATAACAAATATAACAACAACAACAACAACGTCAAATAAATGACAACAACAATAACATCAAATAAATAACAACAACAACAACGTCAAATAAACAACAACAATAACAACGTCAAATAAATAGCAACAATAACAACAACGTCAAATAAGCAACAACAACAACAACAACAAATACAACAACAACAACAACGTAATACAACAACAACAATAACAACGTCAAATAAACAATAACAACAACAACAACGTCAAATAAATAACAACAACAACATCAAATAATTAACAACAACAACAACGTCAAATAAACAACAACAACAACGTCAAATAAACAACAACAACACCAACAATAACAACAACAAAAACAACAACAACAATAACAACGTCAAATAAACAACAAAAACAACAACAACTATGTCAACAGCATTAACAACGTCAAATGAACAACAACAACAACACTAACAACGTCAAATAAACAACAACAACAACAACGTCAACAACAACGCCAAATAAACAACAACAACAATAACAATGTCAAATAAACAACAACAATAACGTCAAATAAACAACAACAACAACGTCAAATAAACAACAACAACAACAACAACAACAAATACAACAACAACAACTTCAAATAACAACAACAACGTCAAATAAACAACAACATCAACGTCAAATAAACAACAACAACAACGTCAAATAAACAACAACAACAACAACGTCAAATAAATAACAACAATAACAACAATGTCAAATAAACAACAACAATAACAACACCGTCAACAACAACAACAATGTCAAATAAACAACAACAACAACAACGTCCAATAAACAACAACAACAACAACGTCAACAACAACAACAACAACGTCAAATAAACAACAACAACAACGTCAAATAAACAACAACGTCAACAACAACAACAACAACAACAACGTCAAATAAATAACAACAACTATGTCAACAACAACAACAACAACAACAACATCAAATAAACAATAACAACAACAACGTCAACAACAACAACGTCAAATAAACAACAACAACAACAACGACAACGTCAAATAAACAACAACAACAACAACGTCAAATAAACAACAACAACAACGTCAAATAAATAACAACAACGTCAAATAAACAACAAAAACAACGACAACAACAACGTCAAATGAAGAACAACAACAACAACGTCAAATAAACAACAACAACAACAACAACGTCAAATGAATAACAACAACAACAACGTCAAATAAACAACAACAATAACAACAACGTCAAATAAGCAACAACAATAACAACAATAACAAATACAACAACAACAACAACAAGGTCAAATAAACAACAACAACAACAACGCCAAATAAACAACAACAACAACAACAACGTCAAATAAATAGCAACAATAACAACAACATCAAATAAGCAACAACAACAACAACAACAACAAATACAACAACAACAACAACAACAACAACGTCAAATAACAATAACAACGTCAAATAACAAAAACAACGTCAAATAACAAAAACAACGTCAAATAAACAACAATAACAACGTCAAATAAACAACAACAACAACAACAACGTCAAATAAACAATAACAACAACAACAACGTCAAATAAATAACAACAACAACAACGTCAAATAAACAACAACAAATACAACGTCAAATAAACAACAACAACAACGTCCAATAAACAACAACAACAACAACGTCAACAACAACAACAACGTCAAATAAACAACAACAACAACGTCAAATAAACAACAACGGCAACAACAACAACAACGTCAAATAAACAACAACAACTATGTCAACAACAACAATAACAACATCAAATAAACAACAACAATAACAACGTCAACAACAACAACGTCAAATAAACAACAACAACAACAACAACGTCAAATAAACACCAACAACAACAACGTTAACAACAACGTCAAATAAACAACAACAACAACAACAACGTCAAATAAACAACAAAAATAACAACAACAACAACGTCAAATAAAGAACAACAACAACAACAACAATAACGTCAAATAAACAACAACAATAACAACAACGTCAAATAAGCAACAACAATAACAACAATAACAAATATAACAACAACAACAACAACGTCAAATAAACGACAACAACAATAACGTCAAATAAATAAAAACAACAACAACGTCAAATAAACAACAACAATAACAACGTCAAATAAATAGCAACAATAACAACAACGTCAAATAAGCAACAACAACAACAACAACAAATACAACAACAACAACAACGTAATACAACAACAACAATAACAACGTCAAATAAACAATAACAACAACAACAACGTCAAATAAATAACAACAACAACAACATCAAATAAACAACAATAACAACAACAACGTCAAATAAACAACAACAACAACGTCAAATAAACAACAACAACAACAACAACGTCAAATTAACAACAACAACAATAACAACAACAACAACGTCAAATAAACAACAACAACAACGTCAAATAAAAAACAACAACAACAACAACATCAACAACAACAAAAATGTAAAATAAACAACAACAACAACAACATCAATAACAACAACTACGTCAAATAAACAACAACAACAACAACAACAACAACAACAACGTCAAATAAACAACAACAACAACAATGTCAACAACAACAACGTCAAATACAAAACAACAACAACAACGTCAAATAAACATTAACAACAACAATGTCAACAACAACAACGTCAAATAAAAAACAACAACAACGTCAAATAAACAACAACAACTAAAACAACATCAAATAAACAACAACAACAACGTCAAATAAACAACTACAACAACAACGTCAACAACAACAACAGCAATGTCAAATAAACAACAACAACAACAACGTCAAATAAACAACAACAACAATAACGTCACATAAACAACAACAACAACGTCAAATAAACAGCAACAACAACGTCAAATAAACAACAACTACAACAACAACGTCAAATAAACAACAACAACACCAACAATAACAACAACAACAACAACAACAACAACAACAACGTCAAATAAACAACAAAAACAACAACAACAATGTCAACAACATTAACAACGTCTAATAAACAACAACAACAACGTCAAATAAACAACAACAACAACAACAACAACGTCAACAACAACGTCAAATAAACAACAACAACAACAATAACAACGTCAAATAAACAACAACAATAACGTCAAATAAACAACAACAACAACGTCAAATAAACAACAACAATAACGTCAAATAAACAACAACAACAACGTCAAATAAACAACAACAACAACAACAACAACAACGTCAATAACAACAACTACGTCAAATAAACAACAACAACAACAACAACGTCAAATAAACAACAACAACAACAACAATGTCAACAACAACAACGTCAAATACAAAACAACAACAACAACGTCAAATAAACAATAACAACAACAATGTCAACAACAACAACGTCAAATAAAAAACAACAACAACGTCAAATAAACAACAACAACTAAAACAACATCAAATAAACAACAACAACAACAACAACAACGTCAAATAAACAACTACAACAACAACGTCAACAACAACAACAACCGCAATGTCAAATAAACAACAACAACAACAACGTCAAATAAACAACAACAACAACAACGTCAAATAAACAACAACAACAACGTCAAATAAACAACAATGGCAACAACAACAACGTCAAATAAACAACAACAACTATGTCAACAACAACAATAACAACATCAAATAAACAACAACAATAACAACGTCAACAACAACAACGTCAAATAAACAACAACAACAACGTCAAATAAACACCAACAACAACAACGTTAACAACAACGTCAACTAAACAACAACAACAACAACGTCAAATAAATAACAACAAAAACGTCAAATAAACAACAAAAACAACAACAACAATAACGTCAAATAAAGAACAACAACAACAACAACAACAACGTCAAATAAACAACAACAACAACAACAACGTCAAATGAATAACAACAACAACTACGTCAAATAAACAACAACAGTATCAACAACGTCAAATAAGCAACAACAATAACAACAATAACAAATATAACAACAACAACAACGTCAAATAAACGACAACAACAATAACGTCAAATAAATAACAACAACAACAACAACGTCAAATAAACAACAACAATAACAACGTCAAATAAATAGCAACAATAACAACAACGTCAAATAAGCAACAACAACAACAACAACAAATACAACAACAACAACAACGTAATACAACAACAACAATAACAACGTCAAATAAACAATAACAACAACAACAACGTCAAATAAATAACAACAACAACAACATCAAATAAACAACAACAACAACGTCAAATAAACAACAACAACAACGTCAAATAAACAACAACAACAACAACAACGTCAAATTAACAACAACAACAATAACAACAACAACAACGTCAAATAAACAACAACAACAACAACGACAACAACAACGTCAATAAACAACAACAACAACAACGACAACATCAAATAAACAACAATAACAACAACGTCAACAATAACGTCAAATAAACAACAACAACAACAACGTCAAATAAATAACAACGACAACGTCAAATAAACAACAAAAACAACGACAACAACAACAACGTCAAATGAAGAACAACAACAACAACGTCAAATAAACAACAACAACAACAACGTCAAATTAACAACAACAACAACAAGTCAAATAAAAAACAACAACAACAACATCAACAACAACAAAAACGTCAAATAAACAACAACAACAACAACAACAACAACAACAACAACGTCAATAACAACAACTACGTCAAATAAACAACAACAACAACAACGTCAAATAAACAACAACAACAACAATGTCAACAACAACAATGTCAAATAAAAAACAACAACAACAACATCAAATAAACAACAACAACAACAATGTCAACAACAACAACGTCAAATAAAAAACAACAACAACGTCAAATAAACAACAACAACTAAAACAACATCAAATAAACAACAACAACAATAACAACGTCAAATAAACAACTACAACAACAACAATGACAACAACAAAAACAACAACAACAACAACAACAACAACAACAACGTCAAATAAACAACAAAAACAATAACAACAATGTCAACAACATTAACAACGTCTAATAAACAACAACAACAACAACGTCAAATAAACAACAACAACAACAATGTCAACAACAACGTCAAATAAACAACAACAACAACAACAATAACAACGTCAAATAAACAAAAACAATAACGTCAAATAAGAAACAACAACAACGTCAAATAAACAACAACAACAACAACAAATACAACAACAACAACAACTTCAAATAACAACAACAACGTCAAATAAACAACAACAACAACAACGTCAAATAAACAACAATGTCAAATAAACAACAACGTCAAATAAACAACAACAACAACAACGTCAAATAAATAACAACAACAACAACGTCCAATAAACAACAACAACAACAATGTCAAATAAACAACAACAACAACGTCAAATTAACAACAACAACAACAATAACAACAACAACAACGTCAAATAAACAACAACAACAACAACAACGTCAAATAAAAAACAACAACAACAACAACATCAACAACAACAAAAACGTCAAATAAACAACAACAACAACAACAATAACAACGTCAATAACAATAACTACGTCAAATAAACAACAACAACGTCAAATAAACAACAACAACAACAACAACAATAATGTCAAATAAAAAACAACAACAACAACGTCAAATAAATAACAACAACAACAACAATGTCAAATTAACAACAACGTCAAATAAACAACAACGTCAAATAAACAACAACAACAACGTCAAATAAATAACAACAACAACAACAATGTCAAATAAACAACAACAATAACAACACCGTCAACAACAACAACAATGTCAAATAAACAACAACAACAACAACGTCCAATAAACAACAACAACAAGAACGTCAACAATAAACAATAACAACAACAACGTCAACAACAACAACGTCAAATAAACAACAACAACAACAACGACAACATCAAATAAACAACAATAACAACAACGTCAAATAAACAACAACAACAACAACGTCAAATAAATAACAACGACAACGTCAAATAAACAACAAAAACAACGACAACAACAACAACAACGTCAAATGAAGAACAACAACAACAACGTCAATTAAACAACAACAACAACAACAACGTCAAATTAACAACAACAACAACAAGTCAAATAAAAAACAACAACAACAACATCAACAACAACAAAAACGTCAAATAAACAACAACAACAACAACAACGTCAATAACAACAACTACGTCAAATAAACAACAACAACAACAACGTCAAATAAACAACAACAACAACAATGTCAACAACAACAATGTCAAATAAAAAACAACAACAACAACATCAAATAAACAACAACAACAACAATGTCAACAACAACAACGTCAAATAAAAAACAACAACAACGTCAAATAAACAACAACAACTAAAACAACATCAAATAAACAACAACAACAATAACAACGTCAAATAAACAACTACAACAACAACAATGACAACAACAAAAACAACAACAACAACAACAACAACGTCAAATAAACAACAAAAACAATAACAACAATGTCAACAACATTAACAACGTCTAATAAACAACAACAACAACAACGTCAAATAAACAACAACAACAACAATGTCAACAACAACGTCAAATAAACAACAACAACAACAACAATAACAACAATAACAACGTCAAATAAACAAAAACAATAACGTCAAATAAACAACAACAACAACGTCAAATAAACAACAACAACAACAAATACAACAACAACAACAACTTCAAATAACAACAACAACGTCAAATAAACAACAACAACAACAACGTCAAATAAACAACAATGTCAAATAAACAACAACGTCAAATAAACAACAACAACAACAACGTCAAATAAATAACAACAACAACAACATCCAATAAACAACAACAACAACAACAATGTCAAATAAACAACAACAACAACGTCAAATTAACAACAACAACAACAATAACAACAACAACAACGTCAAATAAACAACAACAACAACAACAACGTCAAATAAAAAACAACAACAACAACAACATCAACAACAACAAAAACGTCAAATAAACAACAACAACAACAACAATAACAACGTCAATAACAATAACTACGTCAAATAAACAACAACAACGTCAAATAAACAACAACAACAACAACAACAATAATGTCAAATAAAAAACAACAACAACAACGTCAAATAAATAACAACAACAACAACAATGTCAAATTAACAACAACGTCAAATAAACAACAACGTCAAATAAACAACAACAACAACGTCAAATAAATAACAACAACAACAACAATGTCAAATAAACAACAACAATAACAACACCGTCAACAACAACAACAATGTCAAATAAACAACAACAACAACAACGTCCAATAAACAACAACAACAAGAACGTCAACAATAAACAATAACAACAACAACGTCAACAACAACAACGTCAAATAAACAACAACAACAACAACGACAACATCAAATAAACAACAATAACAACAACGTCAACAACAACGTCAAATAAACAACAACAACAACAACGTCAAATAAATAACAACGACAACGTCAAATAAACAACAAAAACAACGACAACAACAACAACAACGTCAAATGAAGAACAACAACAACAACGTCAAATAAACAACAACAACAACAACGTCAAATTAACAACAACAACAACAAGTCAAATAAAAAACAACAACAACAACATCAACAACAACAAAAACATCAAATAAACAACAACAACAACAACAACAACGTCAATAACAACAACTACGTCAAATAAACAACAACAACAACAACGTCAAATAAACAACAACAACAACAATGTCAACAACAACAATGTCAAATAAAAAACAACAACAACAACATCAAATAAACAACAACAACAACAATGTCAACAACAACAACGTCAAATAAAAAACAACAACAACGTCAAATAAACAACAACAACTAAAACAACATCAAATAAACAACAACAACAATAACAACGTCAAATAAACAACTACAACAACAACAATGACAACAACAAAAACAACAACAACAACAACAACAACGTCAAATAAACAACAAAAACAATAACAACAATGTCAACAACATTAACAACGTCTAATAAACAACAACAACAACAACAACAACGTCAAATAAACAACAACAACAACAATGTCAACAACAACGTCAAATAAACAACAACAACAACAACAATAACAACGTCAAATAAACAAAAACAATAACGTCAAATAAACAACAACAACAACGTCAAATAAACAACAACAACAACAAATACAACAACAACAACAACTTCAAATAACAACAACAACGTCAAATAAACAACAACAACAACAACATCAAATAAACAACAATGTCAAATAAACAACAACGTCAAATAAACAACAACAACAACAACGTCAAATAAATAACAACAACAACAACGTCCAATAAACAACAACAACAACAATGTCAAATAAACAACAACAACAACATCAAATTAACAACAACAACAACAATAACAACAACAACAACGTCAAATAAACAACAACAACAACAACAACGTCAAATAAAAAACAACAACAACAACAACATCAACAACAACAAAAACGTCAAATAAACAACAACAACAACAACAATAACAACGTCAATAACAATAACTACGTCAAATAAACAACAACAACATCAAATAAACAACAACAACAACAACAACAATAATGTCAAATAAAAAACAACAACAACAACGTCAAATAAATAACAACAACAACAACAATGTCAAATTAACAACAACGTCAAATAAACAACAACAACAACAACAACGTCAAATAAATAACAACAACAACAACAATGTCAAATAAACAACAACAATAACAACACCGTCAACAACAACAACAATGTCAAATAAACAACAACAACAACAACGTCCAATAAACAACAACAACAAGAACGTCAACAATAACAACAAGAACGTCAAATAAACAACAACAACGTCAAATAAACAACAACGTCAACAACAACAACAACGTCAAATAAATAACAACAACTATGTCAACAACAACAACAACAACATCAAATAAACAATAACAACAACAACGTCAACAACAACAACGTCAAATAAACAACAACAACAACAACGACAACATCAAATAAACAACATTAACAACAACGTCAACAACAACGTCAAATAAACAACAACAACAACAACAACGTCAAATAAATAACAACAACAACGTCAAATAAACAACAAAAACAACGACAACAACAACGTCAAATGAAGAACAACAACAACAACGTCAAATAAACAACAACAACAACAACAACAACAACAACGTCAAATGAATAACAACAACAACAACGTCAAATAAACAACAACAATAACAACAACGTCTGATAAGCAACAACAATAACAACAATAACAAATACAACAACAACAACAACGTCAAATAAACAACAACAACAACAACGTCAAATAAACAACAACAACAACAACGTCAAATAAATAGCAACAATAACAACAACGTCAAATAAGCAACAACAACAACAACAACAACAACAAATACAACAACAACAACAACAACAACGTCAAATAACAAAAACAACGTCAAATAACAAAAACAACGTCAAATAACAAAAACAAGGTCAAATAAACAACAATAACAACGTCAAATAAACAACAATAACAAGAACAACGTCAAATAAACAATAACAAAAACAACAACGTCAAATAAATAACAACAACAACGTCAAATAAACAACAACAACAACAACGTCAAATAAACAACAACAACAACAATGTCAAATTAACAACAACAACAACAACGTCAAATAAAATTAGCAACAACAACAACGTCAAATAAATAACAACAACAACAATGTCAAATAAACAACAACAACAACAACACCGTCAACAACAATAACAATGTCAAATAAATAACAACAACAACGTCCAATAAACAACAACAACAACAACGTCAACAACAACAACAACGTCAAATAAACAACAACAACAACGTCAAATAAACAACAACTGCAACAACAACAACGTCAAATAAACAACAACAACTCTGTCAATAACAACAATAACAACATCATATAAACAACAACAATAACAACGTCAACAACAACAACGTCAAATAAACAACAACAACAACAACGTCAAATAAACACCACCAAAAACAATGTTAATAACAACGTCAAATAAACAACAACAACAACAACAACGTCAAATAAATAACAACAACAACGTCAAATAAACAACAAAAACAACAACAACAACAACGTCAAATAAAGAACAACAACAACAACAACAACGTCAAATAAACAACAACAACAACAACGACGTCAAATGAATAACAACAACGACAACGTCAAATAAACAACAACAATAACAACAACGTCAAATAAGCAACAACAATAACAACAATAACAAATATAACAACAACAACAACAACAACGTCAAATAAACATTAACAACAATAACGTCAAATAAATAACAACAACAACGTCAAATAAATAACAACAATAACAACGTCAAATAAATAGCAACAATAACAACAACGTCAAATAAGCAACAACAACAACAACAACAAATACAACAACAACAACAACAACGTAAAATAACAAAAACAACGTCAAATAAACAACAATAACAACGTCCAATAAACAACAACAACAACAACAACGTCAAATAAACAATAACAACAACAACAACGTCAAATAAATAACAACAACAACAACGTCAAATAAACAACAACAACAACAACAACAACAACGTCAAATAAACAACAACAACAATGTCAAATAAACAACAACAACAACAACGTCAAATTAACAACAACAACAACAACGTCAAATAAAATTAGCAACAACAACAACGTCAAATAAATAACAACAACAACAATGTCAAATAAACAACAACAACAACAACACCGTCAACAACAATAACAATGTCAAATAAACAACAACAACAACGTCCAATAAACAACAACAACAACAACGTCAACAACAACAACAACAACGTCAAATAAACAACAACAACAACGTCAAATAAACAACAACGACAACAACAACAACGTCAAATAAACAACAACAACTATGTCAACAACAACAATAACAACATCAAATAAACAACAACAATAACAACGTCAACAACAATAACAACGTCAAATAAACAACAACAACAACAACAACAACGTCAAATAAACACCAACAACAACCACGTTAACAACAACGTCAAATAAACAACAACCACAACAACAACGTCAAATAAATAACAACAACAACGTCAAATAAACAACAAAAACAACAACCACAATAACAACAACGTCAAATAAAGAACAACAACAACAACAACAACGTCAAATAAACAACAACAACAACAACGTCAAATGAATAACAACAACAACAACGTCAAATAAACAACAACAATAACAATAACGTCAAATAAGCAACAACAATAACAACAATAACAAATATAACAACAACAACAACAACAACGTCAAATAAACAACAACAACAATAACGTCAAATAAATAAACAACAACAACAACGTCAAATAAACAACAACTGCAACAACAACAACGTCAAATAAACAACAACAACTCTGTCAATAACAACAATAACAACATCATATAAACAACAACAATAACAACGTCAACAACAACAACGTCAAATAAACAACAACAACAACAACAACGTCAAATAAACACCACCAAAAACAATGTTAATAACAACGTCAAATAAACAACAACAACAACAACAACGTCAAATAAATAACAACAACAACGTCAAATAAACAACAAAAACAACAACAACAACAACGTCAAATAAAGAACAACAACAACAACAACAACGTCAAATAAACAACAACAACAACAACGACGTCAAATGAATAACAACAACGACAACGTCAAATAAACAACAACAATAACAACAACGTCAAATAAGCAACAACAATAACAACAATAACAAATATAACAACAACAACAACAACAACGTCGAATAAACATTAACAACAATAATGTCAAATAAATAACAACAACAACGTCAAATAAATAACAACAATAACAACGTCAAATAAATAGCAACAATAACAACAACGTCAAATAAGCAACAACAACAACAACAAATACAACAACAACAACAACAACAACGTAAAATAACAAAAACAACGTCAAATAAACAACAATAACAACGTCCAATAAACAACAACAACAACAACGTCAAATAAACAATAACAACAACAACAACGTCAAATAAATAACAACAACAACAACGTCAAATAAACAACAACAACAACAACAACAACAACGTCAAATAAACAACAACAACAATGTCAAATAAACAACAACAACAACAACGTCAAATTAACAACAACAACAACAACGTCAAATAAAATTAGCAACAACAACAACGTCAAATAAATAACAACAACAACAATGTCAAATAAACAACAACAACAACAACACCGTCAACAACAATAACAATGTCAAATAAACAACAACAACAACGTCCAATAAACAACAACAACAACAACGTCAACAACAACAACAACAACGTCAAATAAACAACAACAACAACGTCAAATAAACAACAACGACAACAACAACAACGTCAAATAAACAACAACAACTATGTCAACAACAACAATAACAACATCAAATAAACAACAACAATAACAACGTCAACATCAATAACAACGTCAAATAAACAACAACAACAACAACAACAACGTCAAATAAACACCAACAACAACCACGTTAACAACAACGTCAAATAAACAACAACCACAACAACAACGTCAAATAAATAACAACAACAACGTCAAATAAACAACAAAAACAACAACCACAATAACAACAACGTCAAATAAAGAACAACAACAACAACAACAACGTCAAATAAACAACAACAACAACAACGTCAAATGAATAACAACAACAACAACGTCAAATAAACAACAACAATAACAATAACGTCAAATAAGCAACAACAATAACAACAATAACAAATATAACAACAACAACAACAACAACGTCAAATAAACAACAACAACAATAACGTCAAATAAATAACAACAACAACAACGTCAAATAAACAACAACAATAACAACGTCAAATAAATAGAAACAATAACAACAACGTCAAATAAGCAACAACAACAACAACAACAACGTCAAATAAAAAACAACAACAACAACAACAACAACATCAACAACAACAAAAACGTCAAATAAACAACAACAACAATAAAAACAACGTCAATAACAACAACTACGTCAAATAAACAACAACAACAACAACAATGTCAACAACAACAATGTCAAATAAAAAACAACAACAAGAACGTCAAATAAACAACAACAACAACAATGTCAACAACAACAACGTCAAATAAAAAACAACAACAACGTCAAATAAACAACAACAACAACAACGTCAAACAAACAACTACAACAACAACAACAACAACAACAATGTCAAATAAACAACAACAACAACAACATCAAATGAATAACAACAACAACAACGTCAAATAAACAACAACAAAACCAACGTCAAATAAACAACAACAACAACAACAACGTCAAATAAACAACAACAACACCAACAATAACAACAACAAAAACAACAACAACAATAACAACGTCAAATAAACAACAAAATAAACAACAACTATGTCAACAGCATTAACAACGTCCAATAAACAACAACAACAACACTAACAATGTCAAATAAACAACAACAACAACAACAACGTCAACAACAACGTCAAATAAACAACAACAACTATTACAATGTCAAATAAACAACAACAATAACGTCAAATAAACAACAACAACAACGTCAAATAAACAACAACAACAACAACAAATACAACAACAACAACTTCAAATAACAACAACAACGTCAAATAAACAACAATAACAACATCAAATAAACAACAACGTCAAATAAACAACAACAACAACGTCAAATAAACAACAACAACAACAACGTCAAATAAATAACAACAACAACAACAACAATGTCAAATAAACAACAACAATAACAACACCGTCAACAACAACAACAATGTCAAATAAACAACAACAACAACGTCCAATAAACAACAACAACAACAACGTCAACAACAACAACAACAACAACGTCAAATAAACAATAACAACAACGTCAAATAAACAACAACGTCAACAACAACAACAACAACGTCAAATAAATAACAACAACTATGTCAACAACAACAACAACAACATCAAATAAACAATAACAACAACAACGTCAACAACAACAACGTCAAATAAACAACAACAACAACAACGACAACGTCAAATAAACAACAACAACAACAACGTCAATAACAACGTCAAATAAACAACAACAACAACGTCAAATAAATAACAACAACGTCAAATAAACAACAAAAACAACGACAACAACAACGTCAAATGAAGAAAAACAACAACAACGTTAAATAAACAACAACAACAACAACAACGTCAAATGAATAACAACAACAACAACGTCAAATAAACAACAACAATA